>OY856412.1:945457780-945507780 GCA_963693085.1 Alisma plantago-aquatica
TTATGTGAAAACCTAAAAAGATTTATTTTAGCATGATATATTAAGTTGTTAAGACCATATTATCTTGTAGGTTATATATTCTTGAGTCCCTAAATATTTTACTTTTTTCTGACTTATACATTATTAGATATGAAATTTAGAAATTTCAAACAATTAGAAAAATTCCTAAAATTTACATATTTATTATATTGGAATTAGCTTATAAAATTCATACTATCATGTAGAGAAAATGTCATGATTATAAAATATATTTTCTTATAATTTTCTAACATTGTACCAATCTGGTAAGAATTTTAGAGTTTTTGACCAATTGGAAAATATGGAAAATCCACACATGTAGGAATTTTCCCCAACTACGTGGAGGGTCTCCCTGAGGTGGCCCTATCAGATCTGTCCAATTGGCCCGAGCCTATAGAAAGCCAAGCCCATAGCTAGATTAGGTGAAAAGATAAACAAACCCTCGAGCTTTAAAACAAAATGGAATTTGGCGAGGGAGGAAAGGTTGTAAAAGAATAGAACCCAAAATCCATGTTGGTTCCCTCATGTGAGGAAGAACAATGTCAACCATGGGTCACATCTGAGAATCAAACTTGCAAATTTTTTGTGGGATAGGAACTGAGGACAATATTGTCAGATTCGTTGATCTCTTTAGGTCTCAACAAGCCCAAAAGAAGGATGTGAGACCCCCTATGTCACAGACAACCACCGAGCATTGGGTGGTCAAAGGTTGAGGGTAAAATAGGGATGTAGCAATGGGGATTCTATGGCTTTAGCCACCCCTCCCAAAAAAAAACCAACCAAAGCAATACATATATAAATTTATATCATAAGAAACATATACATATAAAAGGTTTGCGTTAATACAAGCTGAAATTTTAGGCAGATCAGTGTAGCGACCATGCAGTGTATTGGCTTAGGTTCAAATCCCCATCAAATCATTTGGCAAGGGATGAAATTCATAAGCCCATATGAAAAGAGACAAAATTTGAACCAAGGCATATGATACTCAAGCGGAGGTGCGGGAGAGTGGACATGCAAAGGCAGATCAGAACAAGCTCCACCAAAGCCGACCTGATAGATCATTCAGGAAAACATGAACCTCAGTAATATGAATTCAACACAAGTAGAGAGTGGACTCGAGGGGAGATCCTTCAATTTTGAGAAGATTTGGAGTAGCGCACTGCATCTTTTTAATCAGATGAAGGCCAGAGATGACATTCGATGAATTGGGTGCTACAGATGACATCGTATCCTATTGGCTTGCTCAGGGGTTATTGCTCCAAGGCTTCACACATTCATAAGTAGATCTGTTGGGTGGAATAGACCGACTGCATGGAGTCTTAATCTCAACATTACAGCTAAAAGATGGAATACTAGGGGAAGCAGAACTTGTGAGGTTACTTTTGGAGCTATTCTGAGAGATGACAATGGAGGCATAGTATGGGGGTTCACTGGTCCGACCAAGGCCAGGGAAAGGCAAGATGGATACCTTGAGGGCCTTCTTGGATCATCTCTGAATCTCTATCAGACCTCAAACCTCTGAGTTGATTTCATAGAAACAAACTTCAAGCGGGTGGTGGACCTAGTTATAGGGGCCTTTGTCAGCTGATGGTGCATTAGGAAGATGATCAATCGGATTAGAAGCTTGGTACAGAGTTATACCATAGTTGAGTGTATTGAGT
This sequence comes from Alisma plantago-aquatica, assembly GCA_963693085.1. NCBI lineage: Eukaryota > Viridiplantae > Streptophyta > Magnoliopsida > Alismatales > Alismataceae > Alisma > Alisma plantago-aquatica. Next base: position 945,459,463 of record OY856412.1, read on the forward strand.
CGGAAGCCAATCGAGTGGCTTACGAGCTGGTGGTATATAGAGGGGGTCTCCTGTAGGTTTATATCTTTCATAACCTTGCAGCTATGCCCCCTCCCATAAGGTCACATTATCAATTTGACATACAAGGGAACATCATTACAAAGTATGTAAAGCATACATAACTTTTGGTTTTTTGGGGTTTTTTTGGGATCTTCTTTTGTGATAGAGGGACTTTTTGTAAGCAGATTAGTTTGTATGATGGAGATGGGGTGAATGATAATGCTCCCTCAAAAAATAAAAATAAAACATGAAGACACATAGTTGTACATAAAAGAAGGTAAGGGAGAATTTATTCAAACTGAAGGAAAGGTCAATGACAAATTTTGGAAATTGATCTAGGGTTATAGGATTGTATTTTGTAGGGTAGGTGGATTGGAGTAACATGAAAATGAGTGGGTAAATAAAGCACATAAGAAATAGGGAGCGAGAAAGGAAGGACATGGAGAGAGAAGAGAAAAAATTAAAGAGAGAGATAGCAGAGAAAACTTACAATTTTAATCATGCTACAACCTCGCGTGACCAGTGGTTGATGGAAAGGGTATCCATAAGATCCCAAATATGACTGTGCAAAAGATTCTATGCAAAGGATAAATAAGAAAAACTAGTGTGACATCAACAAACTCTCCAAAATCCTAATTTGGCCAAATTTAGCTTAAATATTATCTTTCCTAATTAAAAAAGGTAGCTATAACCATCCAATTAATGCAAAATGTGACAACTAAACTATAATGAGTATGTAGAATCCAAATTTCATTTATTTTTCACTTTTGTTATAATCCACTATGTTATTCAATATTTTAGAGCTTATCTTATGTTTTCTTTTATATAAGAATTTAAGTAATCAAGGATCATTTATTTAATGTGAAATGTGGCCAATAAAAAAAACCAAAGCATGAGGATTTTGAATATATGTTTGTTTCATTCTTTTGAGACAATTTAGTAGGTGATCTCATGGATTGGGGTTAAAGGGTGTTATCTCCATATTTACTCCCCAAAAGAAATACCCATGGGTAATATTAGATTCATTTTAAGGATTTTCTTACGTAAGTTACTTTCCTTAAGTCTCATAGGCAACCATATCCATTACTAAATTTGAACATCCATTTTAAAGATATCATCTTTCCAATTAGAACAAACCTTGTCTCCAATATTCTTTATATCCCTTTAATTGATATTAAGATGCTTCCCATCATTACTAAATATCTTAATTTAGTTATTTACCTTATAGGATCTAGGATTTATTACAAAAAAATAGTTATATATTATTCTTCATTATAAACCATCTAAGAACTACCTAGAGGTTATAAATATTGTGTTAGGGTCAAAGGTAAAAAGGACTTATCATTCTTATTGTAAGATTTATAATATCTATATTAAGTCAAACAATCATCTAGTTCATCTAAACCCATCATATTTCCATGTTAGGGTATATATTGTACCGTATTTGGAGTTAAACTAAGAAATCTACCCTTGATATCTAATTCATCAGAATTAGGATTTCATATATAAGGAAGACATATTTTAGTATTTTACACCAACCCTGCTATATGAATCACCATCAAACATGGTCATACGAAGGTATCACTTGTCTTCATAGGAAATGGCACTAGGCTCAACCTATTCCCACTAAAAACCTTTGTCTATCTCAACATTGATTCAAGTCAGATCAAAACAACCACCACAACTATTGCATGAAATAAGTCATCGTTGAAATTAAACTACAAATATAGGTGGGTCCAAAGACTTGATGTCACATATGTGTTACTACCTCAATCCAAATCCCGATTCCCAGCTGGACAATATTGAAAGGATTGAAGTTCCATCTCTGAGCAACCTAAAAAGCTCACATGTGAAATACATGATGATTTAATAAAACTACTTTTTTTAATTAATGAATTTACAAGATTTACAACATGGACTGAAGGAAAACTTGATAAAGATACATGATCATACTATTGTTACATAAGTTTACAAAGCACTTTATAAAAATACGATTCCTCATGATTTGGTGGAACTTGTTTATATCATTACCAGAGTAGAATAGTACAATGCATAAGAGGATCTGGGTAATCCTTTAAGAGTTATCCTTCTTTCCTAATGTATGAAAAACAAGACATTATCAATGCAATTGTATTGGTACTCTATTGGTGATACGCATGAAACTGCATAATGATATAAATTGTTAACAATAACATAAATAAACAATAAAAACAACACTTCAAAAAAAAAATTCTTTAGGAAATCACAATATGTTTTATCATTTTTACCATTATACAATCCATTATCTCCTCTCTTCCATAGGTTCTAGGATGATCTAGGTATTGGACCCTATCTATACCCAAAGGTGAGGGTCTTTTTATCTTCACATTAGATCCATTGTGCACCCTCAGTTGTGGATCTTTTTATGTTTAATGTGAATTAGGCCTTTCAAACTCTTATGTGAGGGCTTGTTTCCATGCATGCATTATATCTTGTATACACTAAAAGGTGAGGATATGTTTGCATATTGAGATTCAATGTTGAGGTATAAGGGATTCACCATGTTATGTGCAAGGTTCTTTCAAAATGAATTATATATGGAAAGTCAAACCATTATATTATAAATGGTCATTAAGTTCAAACAAATTATTATATGCCATGACTAAAGACATACTCATATTATACAATCAAAAAATATCATAAGTAGGTCAATTAGAGGGTAAAAGATTATCTTTGGAAGTCAGAGTGTAGGTCTTGAAGTATCAGTCTTGATTGAGGTTAGGGTGTTGTCCTACACATATACTAGATATCAACATTTAGGTGTCACAAGGACCATATTAGGGGTTTTAAGTCTCATTAATCAACTTAGGTGTGTGATTTCATCCTTGATCAAGATTTCATATCTTCAAGTATTCAAAATAAGCATAAAGTTCCAACATCATTTTCAAAAACAAATTTTAGGAATGGTCCAGACCTAGTTCAAGATAGGACTTAACCCTAAATCGTTATCAAAAGGGTCAACTTGTCATTTCAAGATCAAGATTCAAATATAGATTATGCAAGATGGTCCAAAATAGTTTTAATATCTTAGAAGGAGAAATCATAAGATATGATTATTCTCAATCACCCCAATATCAATGTTGGGTGTCAATATTTGAGTTCCATGTTAATATAATCATCAATTTAAGATGAAAGAACATGATTCCCCCACCCCACCACTGAACTCCCCCTTTACAATTGTGCCACCTGCATGATACTAAATGTTCTTACCACTCACAATATCATTATTAATACCATCAAAAATCTAGACAACCATGACATAGAATGCATTAATGTCACCAGATTTCTTGCTATCTTATTACCTAGTTGTACCATCTTGAAATAGAAGCTCCTATCTCCATATCATAATATTTACTCCTTCCCCTATGACACACAATTTGAGGACATTATTGGATAAATCATTACATATCCATGTGGTGAGGATTATACACAAGCACATATCAAAAAATAAGTAGTGGAGACTGGAGCATCATATGTTGGAATGGGGGTTTGACTGGATGTCTATATCTAACCTTCCACCAAACCTATGGGATGAAGTCATATCTTGAAAGACAACAAACCCAGTTGGAGACACTACTCAATTCATTTGTCTTGGAACCCTATACACCACTGACTATGACAAAGATTAGTGAGTATTCTCTGTGAGTAAAGATACAATCCTACTCAACCAACTTAACCTTCAATGTGGTGAGATGGTTTATACTATCAAACTGTAGGATGAACACCCAAGCAAAAAGCTTGCCCATTTTTAAGACCATGCTAAGAACCCCACAACATGGTTTTGTCCACATGGACCCACGAATTCTAACAACCCACTAACATCAGCAAAAATTCTAGCAACAACAAAGTTTTGATCCACAAACGACCCCACCTGGACCATAAGCCAGCCACATATCTTCATCACCAACCAATGCTAAAAGATAGGAAACCTCTAACATGGACAAGATTAATTTGCAATCATAACTCCACAATCCTACCACCACCTCCCAACACAATCATTAATTACCCTATACTGACCTAGACCCAGGAACAAAATCAAGAACATGGCCATTGAGGACCTCAAGAAGTCACATTGCCGATGTATGCAAGATTGCCCCAAAAGCACACTAGGAGTTACACTCCTTGCTCTCTCTGATCTACACTCTAGAGTCTAAAAAATGAAATTTCTTTTTCATGGATGATCTCAGTAAGTCTATCTCAACTTCCTCACATGTCACAATTGCTTCTGATATCAGCTCACCCTTCTATCTTAGTACAATATTGACTGCACATCTAATGAGTGGGATCATATTAACAACCTAGAATAATGGAACACTGTACATAAGTTTACAACACTTTCCAACACATTGGGAACTACATTTAATGGTCATGAACATGTTAACACTTTTCATAGGGACTGGAAAAAATATGGGATGGGATAGCATCCAAAACTCAAACTCACATGCTTTCTGCTCTTAACTTTTAATTTATATTACTCCTTTTCTACAATAATGTACATGGGTCTATATATAATGAGTATATTATCATGGAATATTTTTGGGGAGTCTAGTGATGGTAGAGGACATAAAATTAGACAACCAATATACAATAATAAGATTAACCTTGTCACCATCCAAGAAACAAAGTCACATTGTAGTGAATTCCAACTTAAATCTATAGGAGGCCAGCATATTACAATGGGTTTCTATGGATGAGTTATTATAGTATGGAACAATCATTCCATGGACATCACAAATATATAGGTTCCTAGCTACCCCATCACTATCTCCATGCACAACTTGGATGACCATTTTCGCTGACACTTCACTAGAGTATATGGTAAATCGAGACAAAATCAGAATTCCTTTATTGAAGAAATGCATGACTTTGCTAGCCACACCAACAATCATCCATGGCTTATTTGGAGGGATATAAAACTCACAAGAAGCTCTTCTGAGTGCTATACTAGTGCATCTAACCTCATTGTCCAACATCATAGACACAATTGTATGTTTAGTGGATTGATAGAACACATCACTTTAATGATCTACCCACAACTAATGGTTGATGGACATGGAAATGAGGTACACATTAGGCTAGACTGGATCACTTCCTATGCTCTCTCAGCTAGTATAAGCACTACCCCCTAGCATGAGCCATTATAAGACCATCCACTCTTTCTAACCAATTTCCTATCATCCTTAAAACCAGATTTGATACCTAGGGACACAAGCCATTTTGGATTGAATGTTTTTGAACTAAACATTCAGCATTCCTGCCTTTAATTAAGGATCACTGGCCAGCTGTACATATTCATCCCGATTATGAAACCAATATCAATAATAAACTCAAACATATGAGACCAACCCTCGGACTATCGAACAAAAAATATTCTTGGAAGCCTTCATAAAACCATAATAATAAAGAGGATAAACTTCTAGCTCTATCTAATGCCATGCAAATCGATAGAGATTATCAATTACTGGATGAAAACAAAAATATGACAACCTTAGAGGAAACTCTATAGAAACAAAGATCTAAGAGAAGATGGCTTAAAATTTTTGAATAATTACCAAATTCTTTCATGCTTTTTGTAACAACATAAAAGGGAAATATACTATAGATAGCCTTGACACCATGAATGCACATACACATAGTCATCACGAAATTGGCCCACATGTTGTTCAATTTCACAAATAGTTGCTCGAAAATGGACATAAACCCCCTAACAGTATGCACATGAAATGGGACATCATTTGTCTAGATAAGATTACACCAAACAACAACCTTTTGGATCCATTCATATAGGAACATATTAGATCACCCATGAACAACTTGGGTATTAACACCTCACCTAGTCTTGATGAATTCAACATGGTTTTATATAGGTCCACATGGGAGCACATTATATAAGAGTTCCATAACCTATTCCAAGATATTCGTATATATGTCCATATAGCTCAGCACATCAAAATTCTCAACCAAGAACACATATAATTGATTTAGAAGAGAAAATATCCAACACCTACTCGAGACTTTTGATGTATTAGCCTAATCAATGCATCATACGAGGTCATTGCAAAACTACTTAGAGTGAGGAAGAAACCATATATTGAACATGTCACTCACACTTCTCAATGTCCTTTCCTTCCTAACAAAAGTATTCAAGATGAATATATCACTATCCAAGAGACCATTCATAGATGCCAAACTCAAAAAACACCCTTACTCACCCTTAATCCTATTTTTAAGAAAACCTTTGACAATATCAATTGGTCCTTCCTTCTTCAATACCTCAGATTCAATGGATTCCCAGATAAATGGAACACATGGATGCACTCATGCATTAGTACATGCTCCCTCTCTGATATCATTGATAGTGTTTTGAATACTTCAAGAGCTCAAATGGATCCATCAAGGCAATCCATTATCACCTGATCTCTTTATCATTGTAACATACCTTCTTGAATGTGTCATTTAACTTGGCACCATCAATGGTCTCATTGATCACACATAGGCATGTCTAAGAAATATTGTTCAATATGTTGATGACAATCATTTTTATTAAATCTAACAATTGTTAGGTCATCAACATTATGTGTATCCTTGTTATCCTCTTACATGTCTCCAAATTTAAGAACAATTTTCACAAATCCATCATCAATGGCACTCATGTTACATCCACTTACATGGACAAATTCCAATCCAATATGGGATGTAAAATTGAATCATGTCCTATTCAATATCTTAGCATGTCTTTATTTCCCTATATGATTCCAATTACAGTAAAGAATCCTATTATTGAGACATATTATAAATGACATTTGACATGAAAACCACTTTATTTCACTGGCTAGCAAACTTTTAGTCATCAACCTTTATCTTACTCCACTCGTCACTTACCATCTCAGATGCATCCTGCCCCCCAAAAATTATCAAACATATTGAAAACATCCACAACATGTTCCTATGGGATCACGATAAAAAGAGGTCTATCTCATAAATTGGGACACAATTTGCAGCCCCAACTCTTTTGGGGATGAGGCATCATCAACCTAAACATCCATACCTTTGTCGCATACACAAGATCACTTACCCTTACCCAATAGGACATGGTAAAATGTAAGTGGGATTACCCTACCCACTACTTCCCTAAATAAAGATACATAATTAGAACACTTCCACTTAACTTGTATCCATCAAGTGTGTCCATGATAGAGTGGAATGACAAGAATCATGATAATCTTCAATTTCAAATTTTCAATGTGTTTTCCCATAAATATCCATGACATTTATTGTAATTATTTTATGAATTTATTTTTTGTGTCAATAAATCCCTCCAAAATGGCCACACTAATCCTTCCCCAACACAGTTTCCATGGGACCAGGCACATGGTTAAAGGTCATTTTTGCACCATGCCCAATAGTTACACATGGATGACACCTCTTAAGAGATTTTAGTTTAAATCATCCTCAAGGGGACACATACCAAGACAACCTATCTAATAGAACACTCAATTTTTTAGTAGAGACAAGCTCGTTCTGCAACTTATTGGTGAATGTGTCAATGAACGTATAGTTTCAATAATCATGTCAAAAGATTAAATAATTCTTTTATGGGATGAATTTACTATTTATTAACTAAATATTACTACATAAGGTGGACTTTTCATTTATTATCACTACAATGGATGTTTACCACTGACCAAAGTAGTATCTTATTTAATACACTAAAGTTTTTAGGTTTTAAGACTTGAATTCAATCTGGCACCAACCATATATAGCTATTATCATCACTTGTGGTATTGTATTGTGTATGTGATTGTTATACATGAGGATATTTGATATGTCCTTGCACAAAGAGTGTGATTTTAGAGGATTTGTTTGTATATATCTGGTTTGGTTATTTTTTGTGTACTGCTTCGATATCTGTCAGATATACATGTGTTATTATGTGTGTATACTTTTGCATACCTTAGTGAAAGAAATTAATATATTACTTCCACTAAAATGATAATATTTTATATGTGTGGTGATGATTAAGAATGTTATTGACATAAGTGTTTTGAAAAGAAAAAGTATGTATGAATCTACTAATGTTTATAGTCTTTTTGAAAATAAATTTATGCCCCTAAAATGATCATCATAGAGAATATTTCCATTAAAACTTGTTAGAATTATTAATTGTTTTGATATTTTACAGATACATATTCTAGATTTTACATTACTTATTAGGTTATTTGCCATATTTCTTCATAATCGGTTTTTTTATTAAACTATAATACTACTTTATAATTTTCATATGATATATACAACTCTATAACAAACATTCACAAATACTAAAAGAAATTAGAAAAATTTCAAGTACAAGGATCCTAATTTCACTGCAATAGCTTATAAAGATAATTAGAGTATTTCAAACATGTTATAATGTTTCCTTATTTTCCTATACAATACTTGATTTATTATTAATATATGTATCCTAATTAGTATTTTATTGACCTTTCAAAAAATGAGTATAGCATGTCATTTAATACATAAATTGTTCATGCTCCAAAATAAATCCAGAAACTAAATTATAATTTTGATATGCTTTTAAAAATTTTGTTCATTTTTTATTTTGATTATTATTCTTCTCAATAAATAAATTAATTATCTCTTATATAATGAAGTAATATATGGGATTGATCTATTTAATACTAGCACATTACATTTTGTTGTAATGGATTAAAGGATTGAAAATTAAAACACACATAAAGCACCATTAAATTTGCATTAAACTAAAGGAACCAAATAGTTAAGTTGAATTTGAGGTACATTTAATATTTATTAATATATATTTTATGATAAAAATTCTAGAAATTTAATATATGTACAAAGATTCTAAAAGTTGATTAGGAAACCAGAAATAAATCAATTAGCTTTAAAACTTATGTCATAAACTACAAGAGTTATGAGCATTGTATATTTGCATTGTGTATTTTCTCTGTAGGAAGACATATATCTTATAAGCATAAAAATCAATCTATAAAAATTTACAAGATTCACTACAACAAAGAGTATTAATCAAAGCCAAGAATGTGTGTATTTCCTACAATATGGTTTGGAAATATTTTGATGTCAGCATGTAAAGTAAATATAATTTACCATGGTTCAAAGAATTATAATTTGAAAACTAGTAATTTTGAAAACTAGAAATATGAATATAAAATAATCCTTTTTCAAGTTTATATCTGGTCATATAACACTCCAACATTTTATAGGTCTAAGATTATTTGTATATGATTAAAAAAATTGCATATTAATATAAATAATTATATAATAATGTTAGAAAACTATGAAAAACAATTCAAATACTTTAAAAATATGAAACAATGATGATATATAATTACTCTAATAACATTACTAGGAAGCTTAATGATAGACTATAATGTAACCAGTAGGGACCATCAAACCCTCTTATCCATTGTCTAATCTTCAATCAAGTCATCACCTCCCTCATGGCCATTATGGAATATGGGATAAACATGGTCTCGAAAACTCATCAAATTCTCAAAGCAACATTAGAAATTATACTCGGACGACAAGAATATCCATTATCCCCTACTGATAAGTTGCATTTTACTTGAAAATAAATATGGTGCAGAATGGAAATTTTCTTGAAAATTTCAAATCAAGTAAGGGACTAGGAGAAGAGAATCCCTTATTTCCTTATCTATATTTTCAATGAATGAATCATATAGCCAAATAGATTAAATGTGAGATTAATAGGGGCGCATAGATACCAAATAAATCATCACAGATTTCCCTAGAATTTCTCATGCAAGATGTGTGTATGACATAATTTTATTTTCTTGATCTACCATTAAATAGAGGAAAGTCATCTTGATTCCTCCCACAGTATGAAAATTATTTGGCCAAAAATTTCAAAATACAAGGGAAGTAACTTCTTCTATTGGAGCATCCCATATATTTCAAAACCTCAATTTGAAACAAATTGACTATTGATATGAGAAGTATGTGTGAAAATAATCAGGTCTATCACACATCAAGCATACATCAACACTTTACAGAAGGTTGAAGGAGGATCAATGCTTGGTTAGTGTGCTCCTTTTCCCTCGTTTGTATAATTTTCCTTACAAATATGTCCTCATATCCATATCAACCTACGTGATTAAAATGTCAATCATATTGTGAGAATTTATCATAGAGTGGATGGTGTTGTATAGAAATTATATGGGTAAAGGTACGCAAGAGTGAATTTCACTAGTATCTTGAGAAATTACTACACAAGATAAACAACATTATGGCCTTGGCATTAAGACTAAGTAAGACCTGAATAAATATCTACTAATAAAACACTCATGGGAATTGAAAATTGAACATGATACCTTGTGGTACAATGTCTTAGAACATATATACAATATGTCTAAATACCATAATGGAAAAGTGGAAGCATGTTTTTGGAGGATGTTATATCCTTGCAAAGGTGTGTTTGAATAAAATAGGGACAAGATTCTACATAGTAAGAACAATGCAAAAGCATGGAAATGATGCATGAATAACTCATCATCCCTCATTTGGTAATATTTGTAACCAACCCATTCTAGAGGAATTAAAAGACATACAGTAGTGAGTAGTCTTTTCAAACCTAACTATGAATTCATTGAAGACTTCCTAAAAGAATGCCTTACACCCTGATGCTATTGACAGACACAAGGAACCTAGCATATGGAAGTTTGTTTGGGCATATCATTACATTCACAATGTAAATTTCTTCACAAGGTACACATCTAAATTGATCAAAGAAACCAAGGAAACCTATTTCTCTTATATGTGGAAATGGATTTGGGAGGATAAAGTTCCCAAAAAAGAAATTTCTTTCATCTAGGCCACATGTCATGACACCCTTATAACTAATAATAGGAGAGTGGCCAGACATGTGGTTGTAGATAAAAGATTCTCAAGATGTGGTAATGAGGATAAAAATACTCTCCATGCTTTAAGGGATTGCACTAAATCTAAGGAAATGTAAGAAAAGTAAACATACCACAATCCTCCATGAATTATTTGACATTAACTTGCAAAATTGGACCTTCCATTGTTTGAACATGCTAGGAAATCAAACAAATGGTCATGGAAGCATCTAGATACATCTATAATTTCTACAATAAAATTATTATATATCTTAGTAATGTAATATGAAATCTTCAAGTGAACATCATTATTGGTAAAATCAAGCACAAATATTAAGTGTGAAGGAAATTCCAACCATGCACAACATTCATCAAGGAAATTGGAAGGCACCTACAACTAGATAGATCTAGAAAATCACATATGTACCTCAAGAAAATGATCACTTGTTGTTTCAATTATCTTGCATAATTAGGAAGGGAGTTGGATGATGGGGAAGGGAAGCATTATTAACCACGTCAGTAGTTGCATCTAAACTCAAGCTATCTCTCAACAGAAATGGCTTGAGGAATATGCATTCCAAAACTCATGTTGGTAACAGATAATAAGATGAGCATGGATTTTATTTATAAACCTACTATTGACATCACTTTGTATGATAGTTGGATGACTAGCATTCAATGGTGTTTGTGCAAAGATAATTATGTGGAATGAACTTTATCTAAGACAATTATTTTGAAGAAGAAAAATTATCAAGTGAGATGCAAACTAGTTCATTGTTGGTTTGGCTAAATTCCACTTCAAAACCATTAAATAGTTCATGCATACATGACACTATCTGATATGATTTCTAGTTTGGTAGTTATTGAGTCATGTTGTAGTGGTAGTAGAACTACTATTCTTTTTCCTATTCTAAAAAAAAGTAGTGCAACATGTTTTTTCCTACACGAGGAAAGTGAGATGAATAAGTTATCCCCCAACCTCATAACAACCATTTTCTCAACTAATCGTGTCCATTAAATCTAGTTGAAGTGATAGACTCTAACACCTTTCATCAATGACTTGCAACTTGTCTACCACACCCAACCCTTCAATTCACTTTCAGCTAGATGGTTGAAGGAATTTTTAGGACCTAGAAACTAGGAAAGGTGTATTTGTAAGTCTAGTTAGTCATAAGGGACATAGAGGGGGTTTCTCCAATATCGAGGAGGTCTATAGTTTGTTTTCCATCATTATTAATAAGAGAATAGGGTGAAGTAGGGATTAATGTTGTAGAAATTGGAGAACCATTTTTATTTAAAAAGTTTTAAAAGCTACATTGGCACGTTGTTTTTTCAAAATTGATGTACAAAACCATCATGGGGTGTTGGTTTGGCTTCTTTCTTCTTGTTTGTGTCAAGTACTTGAGGAAGAATACTAGAATATAAAGATCAACATCCATGTATTCAAAATGATAGTCATCTAGGACAAAGATTCACGTTGAGAAGTTTTTGGGTTGTTTTTGGAACTCTAGAGACAAGATATTCCTAGGCATCTTGTCTATACTAGTTACGTGATCGATGACTTTATAGGATCAAAGGATGGAGTAAAATAAATTTCCATTGTTTTGAGACATGATTTTAGTTTTAGGATCATGTATCTAGACCCCAAAATGAAAATTATTCAATTGAAATAAAGTTTTTCACTTACACACTAATAGATATCATTTATTAGAACATTTTATGTTTCTAGAAATTTCAACTTTTATTTCATTTTTTTGATACTTTTACAACTATATGTTTATTATACTTTATAAATGTACTAATTTAAGGGAAGAGATGAGCAACATATAAGAACTTTAGTCTTCAATAGTATTCTTCAACTCAAACTCACTTACCAAATGATCTCTCTAGTTCCATCATGGGATATAAATTTGTTATAACATTTATATAGAAGGGATTTTCTATGAATATTTTTTTCATCATAGAGAAGAATTCTGAATTGATCTCATCAGAATAGAGTTCCCCATCTAAGGATGCTATTTAGAGGGTACATACACTGTGGTGACCATTTTGCAAGGATGAATTTTAGTGTAAATATCAAGGGAGGTGACTCAGTTAGGTAATTACGTAATTCTTATATATTGAATAACCATTTAATTATTTAAAGTAGATGATCCCTATAAAGCACCAATCTGTGAAATATGGTTTATATTCTTGCCCACTCTAGATCCGAAAGTATCTTCCATCATAGTCAATGATATCCATCCTAAAGGATTCATAATAATTTCATATGTTAATTAGAACATAGTAGGATGGTAAATCTTCCAAATTTGGTTTTGAAATTGATATACTTATAATCTATCATTGTGATAGGATTTCCATTTTATGTGGGGTGTAGCCTTGTAGCTTGGATAGTAAACTGACCTTTATTAGGATACATAAAAATCATTGCAAAAAAATTATAAGACCATATCCTTTTTTATATGACAACCATTTGATTAAACTACTTCTACAATGATAGAATGTAAATTTATTTAATATTTTCTATTTGCATGATCATTCTCAATTGAATATATTTTTATGATAATGACATCAAAATGGTGCTAATTTATTTTATATTGGAAAAACCATGGGAAGTAAAAAAAATGATATGGGAAATGGGATAATAATAATTTGGATACATATCATTGTCACTTCCAACATAGACTTCAACTACCTTAAATGAATAACACATATAAAATCATATAACATGTGATTTTACATGCTTGAAGCATTATATCTCATGAAGCTTCTAGCTAATACCACATTGGACCTACCCCAATAGCATAAACCCTAGTTCTAGAAGATGTTTTCCTACAATTCTTTCCTAACAGTGTTTGAGGCCAGGATTGCTGCACAACATTAAGCTTGTTAACCAATTGAGCTATCCTTAGCAATGAAACGTTGATGTTTAGGAATAATCCCAATGATAATATATTTAAAACTAATTCAGAAAAATATATTCATGATTTAAGAAACCAAGATTGGTAAATATGTAAGAAAAAGTATTCCCATTTGTAAGTGATTATACAACATCAAATAGCATAAAAAATCAAATATCTTACAAATGAGATTGAGCACAACATAGGTGTCCAATATGGAATATGAGAACATGAAGGTTCCAATTATGCATGTTCATCTCATCATTTTCTATAAATTCCCATTTTAAAATTTGACACCACAAGTTGGAAAGGATTGATTGCCAATTTCCCCAATTTGCATGTCGTACAAGATCCCATGTACACGTATAAGACCTGAATCACACAATTTACATACATCATTTCAAGATCTCTAGTTCCCACCAACCCCATTCTCTGATAAACTTTCCCTCTCTCCTTCTACTACATGACTAGCAATAAATTCTATATTTCCATATCTCTATGAGAGAAAAATCCTTTCTTTCTACAAAATAAGTCTTTCGCTTTGGGAAGTTGCCTAGTAGAAGAGTTATTCTAGAAAATCAATCTACGTTCTCCTAGGCATTAGTAAGTGACAGATAAGATCTATCATGGATATTGAAGGGATCTTTTTACCACTATAACATCATCTTATATGTTATTGCTTGAATATCAAACCATTTTTTACTTTCTCTATTTATATCGCCTCTAAACATTGACTAAAGGTGTCATCTTCATGATTTAGAAGCCAACTACTACTAATTCCTTATTTGCATTATTACTCATGATGCATAAAAGTATACTTATCCATATATAAGCTTAATATGGCTTTTATGAAATTTATTGACTCCAATTTTTTTTGTACGATCATCTTCATTATTAACTATGTAACTTCTTGAGTAAAACACATTGAATATCGTATATCATATTGGGACTTACTAATCCATCTCCGTATGTTATCCCATTTCCCTTTTAGTTATCATGAATAACTAAATCATGCAATTATGTCAAAACATAAGCACTCTCTGAAAACAAGAGTAGGAGTTTTTTGACGAGATGCTGAATAGGAGTTTGTATCACTCTATCATGTATCTACATAGAGGAAAGCCCGATTAATTGGTCATGACTTTCATGTGTTTGCGGCTGACGCTTTCATTATTACCAAATTTTCGATTGGTCTTGGGAGAGCCCGTGCAATGATTTGGCCCCCCTTGAGGATTCTGCCTCTCACGAGTAAAAAACATTCTAATTCAATTTGATCCTTTAGAGTGTTTTCAAAGAAGAAGTTGAAATTTTACCTTCTCAAAACATTACGCATATCATCATTCATATAACTACCCCTTGTACGTTCATTTACAACTTACTCTAATATGGAAAATAATTTTCAGTTGTTAATTAAGTAAGCAATTGTAAATTCTTAGGACCATATAATCATCTAAGCATGGGTGGCAATTCAACAAGAAGCGAAACGCTGAATAATAAATTAGGCACACGCACCAAAAATTGTTTAACATAAAAATTATACTTCAGCCATGTTGACACGTTATATGCAATAGGGCAAGGTGAAGAAAAAACCTATGGCAGTCACCTAATTGGGAATAAAACCTATTTCGTCGCACAAGTATTAGAAGCACGTCGATCCCAGAAATTGGGAGATAACTTTTGAGTGATTTATTAAGCCTTTAGCTCAACTTGAGGGAAATAATGGTAAGTATACTGACAAGCACGTGGAGCTTATTATATTACGAAAATTTTGTAATGGAGGGACCATGTCAAAATCTGTTATGAAATTTGGGGAGTTGATTCTTGGGAAAATAAATCTCGGGGCATCGGTCAGTGGTCAACGACGCCGTTTTGGTCGGAACCGGAAAGGGGACTTTCCTCCTCGACAGAATCGACGGTGCCGAGCCTCAGGAAGATCGGGAACCGGACGACCTTGACATCCTGAGGGTCGCCGCCCCACGCGTCGAGGAACTCGCTGACGACCTCGTCGGTGAGCAGCTCGACACCTTGATCGGCCGCCGTCTGGTACGCCGACCACGAACGGATGTAGGTGAGGAACGCGGCGAGGTCCATCTCCTTGGAGGACTCGAACCGAAAGGGACCCGTGTGCTCCTCGCCAGGTGCCGGTTGGAACGGGAACCAGAGAGTGCGGAGCTCCTCGTCGACGAGACGTCGTTGGGGCGCCCAGTAAGCCGCGGACCCCTTATAGACGCGGTCGTAGATGGGGTCTACGCGGTCGTCGGTCCGCGGCACGGTGTAGCACCAGGGGGCGATGACGCCGCCCGGACGGCGGAGTAGGACGCGGCAAGTGTCGTAGAATGCGGCGTGGTCGAGCCAGTGCACGGCCTGGGCCACCGTGACGAGGTCGACGGTCTCCGGCGCAGCGGCGACGTCGGTGGGAGACGCGGATGGGGGCGTGCGGCGGTAGACGATGTTGGGAAGGCTTGCTGCGTGAGCAAGCTGGTTGTCACTGGTGTCGGTTGCCACCACTTGTTCGAAGATGCGGGCGAGCTTAGAGAACGGAAAGGAGGAAGATCTTAGAATCAGTCAAGTGAATCTATGGTTTCTCTATTAATAAAACTTGGGGCAAAATTTCAGATTGCGTACAGATACAGCAGCCTGTCCATTGCCGGTGCCTACGTCCCATGCGAGGCTGCGTCCGGGGCATTTGGAGGCGATGAACTGGAAGAGCTCCGGCGGGTATGTCGGGCGAGTCTCGACGTACTTCGCCGCCTGCTTCAGAAACAGATCTGCCATCCTGGAGCACAGCCTTGTTAGGCTAGTTACTGGACTGACAGCTATGCTGGGTCGCCTGATCTCCCTTAGGGCTAGTTTGGTTGGGTGTAGTGGGGTGTAGTTTTGTGAGTTTGTAATGTAAAAATGTACAGCAAACACGCACTTTGTCATCCGGCTACACCCTACCAAACAGGCCCTTAGCCCGACTCGCTAGTCGCTACCAACCTTCTTCAGTAAATACTGCTACATGGGCGGGCTGTGTTTGAGTTCAAGACGGCAGGGCTTGGCTTGAGGGAAAAGTTGGCAAGACACGAAGAGCAATTTGTCCACGCAAAATGCTAAGATCTATAATTTTATCATTCCCACAAACAGATGTATGGTGTGGCACCAATGGAAGAAGAATTAGATGAAGAAGCAGAGTGGAAACTCCTACGGCGAGCGGTGGCGCTTACACAATCACCATGTGCTGCCGGGACGTGCTAGTTGGTCCTCTATTTGCATTATGAGGGTTTAAATCTTGTCGCCTATATTTGACCGGAGACTAGTCTAGTCATTGTGACTGGAGAAGTAAAAACTTGATAGGAATTTAGCTTGATTCTAGTTGGAACTTTATGTCAGATGGATACCGCAACCAAGAAAGCCGATTCAAGTTGAACCTAAAAAACATGCTCAAAGTAGGATTCGACACGTTCTAGTTCAACTCGGGGATTAAAACCGAAATACACATATTTGTCAAATGTTAGGCCAATACCAACACACAAAAATTCATCTTGTAACTTGAACGAGTGGACCATGCTTGTGTCAATGCAAAATTAGGCCCAAATACCAAATCCTCTACAGATATTGTCAGTTCTATGCATGCATATAGAACATCAATTTTACTACAATCTTATCTCCTTTACATGATATAGAACATCAATGTATTATTACTTAACCTAATACCTTCCAAACATGATTACATAATATGTGTTTGTTTGGTAATAATACATCATATGAGTGATGTATTCATTTGGATTGTCTTTGTTTTTTTTTAATTTTAGGTGGTTTGTCTTGTATCTGGCCTACATTTCATATATTTTAGGCATCGAGAGACTAGCCAAGTTTTTTCTAAGAATTTTAGGCTCTGTTGTCCATTTAGAAAGTTTTGTTTTTCCCCCAAAAATGCCTAGGATAACTAGGTCCCATGCTTGGGCTTGAGTTTGCCCCCTGCTAAAATGGAGTAATATTTGGTAGTTACATCTTCAATACATCAAGGCTTCCATTTCTATCAGATCTGTTAAGAGAAATTCTTATTTTGAATTGAGAGGATTACATAAAGTCATATATATAGACTTGCCTCAAGGTATAATGTAGTAGAGACAATATATAACATAAAATAAACCAATACCAATGGACCTAAGGAAAGCTAATCTGTTTGGCTATTATAGAGAAAATAACTAACATAAAATACCACTAACATTTCACCTTAAGCTTGCCATGCATGTAGGAGAAGGATGAAGGTGAAAGTGTTTTAGAGAAGATATTAGCAGGTTGTACTCCAGTCTTCACAGTGGTGTAATGATCTTCTTGGCACAAGTTACATCTCTCAAAAAGTGGCAATCAACCTCAACATTCTTGGTATGTTCATTGAAAATTGAATTCTTAGATATACGAATAGTTGCATGATTATCACATTTGAGAGTTGTTGGAAGTGAGAGAGGGAGACCTAGTTCTTATAGAATGGATGTCACCCATTGAAATTCACAACAAGTATGTGCCATGGTGTGATATTATGCCTCAGTGTTGAATGAGCTGCAACATATTGCTTCTTACTCTGCCAATTAATGGGATGCACCCCCCTCCAATAGAACACATGATTTAAAAATAGATCTCTTATCATTCACATCCCTGGCATAATAAACATCAGCATAGAAAGTCAAAGATATATCTAGAAAAAGTAATTTCTTGTATAGGAGACCCCAACCATGTGCACTTTTTTAATATCATAGAATACATTTCGCCTAAACCCAGTTGCATACAAGGGGTTTGTCCATGTGTTGACTAACAACACTAACACAAAGTGCTATAGATGATAAGTAATCATAAGATCCAACCGTACATTTATATTGCTCAAGATTAGAAAAGAACCATCCCTTGAAAAGAACATTGTTGTAATAGTCTATAGGATAAGAAACAAGTATAGAATTAAGCATACCATGATCCTTTAAGAGGTCAAGGACACACTTTTGGTGAGATAAATAGGTTCCACAATGAGAACATATCACTTCAATTCTAAAGAAGTAGTGAAGTTGTCATGGATCCTTGGTATGAAAGTGTAGCTAGAATTCCTGCTATAAAGATGAAATACCATGAGCATGACACCCAGTTATAACGATATTATACACATAGATAGATAGGATTATGTTTCCAACTTGGGATGTAGAAAAGAAGAGGTTGTGGAAACTAGAATATCTACTAAAACCTAGGCTAGCAAGAACTTTGAATATGGAGCTATCTATTTCCATAATTTATCCAAAGCTATCTAATGCATTTTCCTCTTGCCTCCTTTTCTTCCCCACTAGAATTGGGAAAGCATACTACTTATGTCCACCAAAACTTAGTGGTCTTTGAGAAGCATCATTGGCTTCATCTCCCTCAGAAAGAAAATGCCACGTGGAGAGGTGAGAACACAATAAGGGAAGATGAAGGGATGCCATCACCAAACTAGTACAAATCACCAGTTCTAGAACTCAAACCAATCATTGTTAAAGTTTGAGAATCCTACATCACAAGACCATGTCTATTAAAGATGATGTTTCAAGTAAAAGCATCAACTAATTTAGCAATGAACATAAAATTAAATGAAAAATTGGGAATTAAATGGACATATTTTATTTTAAGATTGCATGAGATGTTAACACCCCCACATTATTAAATAATTTTTAATTGACCCATATACTAGAGTGATAGATAAAGTAGGAATATAACTTTGTGGAGGAGGGAAGATGTTTCATACCATCACATGTTGGTGGCCCCATAACCAACAATCCAAAGAAAATTAGATGTTATCATGGAGGCCCCAATATTACCATGGTTGGAGGCCAAATTGGCTGAAGATGTTGTAGTAGATTGCACGGTCACAGAATCCCCAGATCATGTAGGTTGTTGAGGAGATGAGAGGCTTATAGAAGTTTCTCATATTTGGCTAACGAGATAGTGACATACAGGGTGTTTGTCCCTTGAGCAACATGAGAAGCATCAATTCCATGATTGTGCCCATAGGGTTGATCATACTTCTTGTACAACTTCTCCTCAAGGTGTCCAAAATTATTGCAAAAGGTGCATTTGGGCCTTATAGGACGTCAACAACTATGTAAGAAATGACTGTAATCACCAATTATGAACTGGTGGAGTAGAAGACAAAATTCAGACATTAGATTGTTGAAGATGAGAGAATACATCTTTTGGAGTGGGAAAGTTGTCTCTTTCCATGATGATGTGGTAGAGTGGAGCATGGATTAGAATGTGGCTATTAAGAAATTGGATGGGATGATATTGGCACACTCTTTGATTTGATCATCATAAGATACATGATGAAAGTAATCAAGATTTTGGGACATGCTAAAAATAGTCATAATATTCGTCAAGGGTCCTGTCTCCCTAGATTTCACCAAAACATATATCTCAAATTTTATAGAGTCGTAATGCATTATTTTCATGTGTGTAGTGATGCCCAACAGTGTCTCATAATTTTGTTACTATTTTATAGAACATATATTTGGAGGCAATAGATAGCTCCTATTGTTCCAAAGATAATTTTTGACTTGACTGTTTTACCATTTCCATTTTGGGGTATCCTCAGCAAGATTCTCTATGGTCTTCACCTTATCTCTAGATTCAAGAAATTTATCGAACATATTCATCAAGAGAAGGTAGTTCGTCCATTTAATTATAGAGATAGCAGCATAGCCATTATTAATAATGGTCTAGTGTGAATCTTGGCCTTCAACCTTGCCTTCATGCATGATGGATAATTAGTCACTTGGTCATATAAATAATTAGTCACATTGGTAGAGCATCATTAGAGATGGATGATGATGAATCAATCACGCTAGAGAATAGTGTTGGAGATATATAGACAATCACCAGTAATCTTTGTGAGGATAAAGATAGCCAGAAAGAAGTGTGGCTAAGGTGTTATTACAGGAAGAAGACCAATGACAGAAATAAATAAATCATCTCTGACTATTGACAGATTCACTCATATACATAGGGATAATACATGAGGAGGAAACATATAAATGGGTCTAGAGGTTATTAAAAAATTTAGAAAAGTATCTCTGTCATACCGCACTCAATAAGCCATTGTTAGATGCAATAGATGATGAAAGAGAGGACAAGTACCAGTCAAATTTTTATGGAGGTTGCTAGATCAGAAAGCACCTTGTCAAGAGGCAACAAGTGCAACTCCAGTAGAGATAGACCATTAGTAGAAATATTCCCTATGAGATGAGAAATATAGCTAGAAAGAAGCATGACTAAAGCACTATTATAGGAATAAGACATTATGATAGGAAAAATATAAATTATCTCTACCATTAAAAATTACCACATATGCATATAAGGATGATATATCGCTAGAACATAAAAAAGAAAGGGGTCAAGAGGTTGTTATATTTTTTTTAGAAAATGATCTCTATCGTGCCATACTAAACAAGTCACTATCAGATCTAATGGATGACGGAAGATGGGAGTAGTAACAATCACATTCCTATAGAGGTTTCTATGCTAGAAAGCATCTTGTCAAGGTGAAATGGGAGCAACTCCTAAGGGGACGGAGACATGTGACTCTCCTTCTATAATAAGTAAGTGGACTATAGTAGAGAAAAGAGAGAGTAGCATAGGATGTTAATGGTGGTGGATCAATGCATAATCAGAACAAAGATGATGACCTGATGGCATGCTATTATGCTGCTTTCAACCACATAGCACATCGATAGTGGTGGGTGAGAGGGGCGAGGTGGGATATAAGTAGGCAGGGAGGTGGAGAGGGTGAGGAGAGAGAATAAGAATACAAATAAGAAGGAGAAGGAGAGAGGGGTAGTTGTGTAGAGGATAGATATAGGGATGGGGGTTGTTGTTCCTATTGAAACCATGAGGGTTAGACAATTTCTCTTGATACCACGTAAAAAGAAATTCTTATTGTGATTTTGGAGGATTAGATAGAGTCACATATATAATCTTGTATCAAGGTACGTTGTAAAGAAGAAACAATATAATATAAATTAAACCAATGCAAGGGATTGAATAGAGTTATCCCATTTAGCTATTACGGAGATAGCAACTAACATGAAATACCATCAATAAGATCACTATGATGAATTATTATGGCATTTGGAAATCTTTTGTGCAATGATAATTCAAATTTGTTCGGTCTAGACGTGAATGGTTCTCAATCATAATTCATTGTTACTAGTTAGAGGCACCCTCAATGGCTTCAACAAGCATCTCTTTGAGAGGCATCACGTACAACATCATGGTATTCCATACTCAAAACTCTGACACCCATACATGTCATGGTCTTCTTTTACAATCTTTACTTGTGCTCACATTACTTTCACACAAACCTTTGCATATGATATGCATTTTAGTTCCCAAAAATGTTCCATTTTAGAAGTCAACCTAAGTCTAGAGTTTACAGAAGAGGACCATGACACTATAAAACTTGTAAGAAGAAATGATAAATTAAGACAATATAATCCTCCATTTTTTCTATATCATGGCCTCAATTAAACCTTTGAATAATTTATGTAAAATAATGTTTATATCAAGAACCCACACTAGTCTTAAATCACAAATAAATTTGTGATACTCGAAACTAAAAATAGGTAGTTAATGAATTCTACTATTCCTCAATATTCACATATCAAATCTTAACAAATATTTGAGGGTTCTATTCAATGTGCAATCAAGTTTTCATGACCACCTCAGTGACATTTTAGTGTCAACAATTTTTTCTTTTGGCATCTCGTATAAACAATCCATGTATATATATACATACCACACACACACACAACACACACACATGATAGGGTAACATAAGCACCATGAAGGATTTTGATGATGATGGCATTCCACCTACAATGATCCAAAGTTTGTATCTCATAACACAAACCTTTGGGAAAGAGAGATATCATGCTATAGGTTAATATAAAGTTAGTAGTTAAATCCTAAACCAATTAGGAATATATAATAGATACCTTAGATTGCCCATCTAAGGCGATCTATAAAGATTCATACCATCTTGTTATTGTATCTAACCTCATGAGATGTGACTAAACTCAGTGAGATCATGAAAAGCATCTAGTGGCCAACTATGTGACTATTTTTTTGTCAGCTAAACACATTTCTCTTTTTTGTATTTTTTGGTATGGTAATGTTTATAACAGAAAAGAAAGAAGATTTACACACGACCCTCAAGTCAATAATCAAGAATAAGGGTTGTAAACCCCAACAAGAAGGCATAACAAACAACAATATAGAGACAAGAAACTCTAGCTATCAAAATTGTCTCTTTAGCAGCAGAACTAGACCAGAAGAACTCGAGGATCATCATAAAAGTTCATTTTTTTGGTAGACTTCTAAACCTTACTCTGGATATGATATCAATGCAAAACAAATTGGCCAATAAATAGATAGTAGCTAGCCTCCTCCAGTAACAATAACTATAAACATGAAGGAACAATATCTCCAGAGGGTAGTTCTTTGTATCCATCAAAGAAAAAAATAGAAAAAGAAGCCTCCATCCAAAGAACATTCAGAAGAGAGACCCAACACTAGAATAATAGAAAGATATCTATCAGAATAACAGCCTAAAGAGTGACACTCCAGAGCAAGAAAACCATAACAAAAAATTAAAGACATCCAGCAAGGATCAGCAAAACAAATCACTAAAACCCTGAGAAAGTCGATCAATAAAAGAAACATCCACTATATCACTCTGGTCAATAAATATGTACAAATGAACTGGCCAACAACATAAAACCAACCTCCTCCAACATGAAAGTATGAAGTGTATTAACAACTTTATAACCATCAGAGATCTATACAGGAAGACATATCCATCAAAGGGAGCTCAGAATAGGGATTAAGGCAGAGAAAGGCCAACCAACAACAACAGAGTAGATTGTTGTCCATCAGTAGAAAAAAATCCTGAAAAGCATTGAATCAGAGGACAACTAAAAGACATCCAACAAGATCCAACAACCATAATAGATGTAAACGTCCAATCACAAGATCAAATAAAGACAACCACATCATTTCTGATATTTCTCCATAGAGTGCCATGATCTCTATATAAACCATCATGGAACCTTCTATTTCTCTCAATTTAGCAATAGTAGTAAATAAGAGAACATGCATAACTAGATTTACCACTTTGGAGCAAAAGAACTTCATCCCATGTACTCATAAACTCACAAAAACCTTCAGTTATATCTTCATCCTACACATATGTAGAGAAGGAACATTTAAAAAAGATATGTTAAGTATCCTCATAGTCACTATTGCATAGGAAACACATAGAAGCTAGGGGAATCCCTCTCCTTCTAACATGGCTTGAGGTTGGTAGTTTATCATGAATTGCCTTCCAATTGTGGAGAATACACCTCTTAGGAACCTGTAGACTCCACAACTACTTGAAAATTTTGGACTCCTGAGATTTTAGACCTAACAAAATCCCACATTGCTTTGAGACGAAAATGCTTCATACCATTGAATAACAGATGATCTTCCTCATAAAAACAAGTATTCAGATAATTCCAAAACAACAAAAGAGCAGCAAAATTTTTAGAATTAGGTATACACCAACACTCATTCTTAATAACAGAGTACAGGTAACAACTCCTAGAGAAACATGTCTTAATATAGATATCATTTCCAAAATTCCCAGACAGCTTACCTTTCTTTAACCAAGGATCTTGCCATATATGAATGCTATCACCTTTCCCAAAACCTAAATTCAACAAAGTGAGCAAGAATATCTCTCAATCTGAGGATATTATTAATGAACTAGGTTGAGTTACTTGATTCTTCAAAAGACCAAAAGGAGATAGAAATTAAGTACTTCTCATTGATCCATTTAAACCACAATGAATCTTTTTTCCTGGATTTGTCCTAGGCATCAATAAGAATGCAAGATTTCATGACATCTGTACTTTTCCTCAATCCCAAACCTCCTTCATTTTTTGGTCGAGTGAGAACCTCCCATTTAACCTAATGAATAGGATTATTTATTTTAGAATGTCCCCACAAAAATTTTCTACAAAGCTTATCAATATCATCAAGAACTGAACAGGTAATGGGAAATGAGAATGCCCAATGGAGATGCAAAGTAGAAAGAGTAGACTTTATCAACTCAAGTCTTGCTACCATAGATAGAAATTTAGACTTTCAAGATTCAAGCCTCTTTTAAACTTTATTAATGATACAAAAACAATAAACTTTTGACAATTTTCCTACAAAAAGAGGGACACCCAAGTATTTAGATGGAAGAGAGCCCACAGAAATACCCAGGATATATGAAATTTGCACCTACAAAAGAACATATCACTTTTATTAGGATTTATCTGAAGACCAGATAAATGACCAAAGAGTCTATAATTATTTTAATAGAATGGGCACTAGCAACATCAGCTTTAGAAAAAACCATAAGATCATCTATAAGAAACAAGTGGGACATAGAACCATATGTAAAAAACCCATAGTTGAAATCACATTTACTTAACCAGAACCATAGGACCATTCATATAAGGAGTGTGGATGTCACACATGAGATACATTGGAATAATATAATTGGATTGAAATTGACACAAGGCTAATAATCATGTACATTTTGTAAATAATGATACATAAGGGAAACTAGTACAAAATGTTTGATACATGCTTTGCTATATCTT
Source organism: Alisma plantago-aquatica (assembly GCA_963693085.1). Taxonomy (NCBI): domain Eukaryota; kingdom Viridiplantae; phylum Streptophyta; class Magnoliopsida; order Alismatales; family Alismataceae; genus Alisma; species Alisma plantago-aquatica. Next base: position 945,485,026 of record OY856412.1, read on the forward strand.
ACATATAGATAGAAATCTAAATCAAATATGAATTTTAGTTATATAAAGAATCCACCATATCATACTTGATCATTGCTATGAAACCTAGATTTTTGTGGGTCAATGTCTCCTTGGACACCTCACCTATCAACATCGCATATACGATCACACAAAGAAACATAAAAACATTAGTAAGAGATGTTGAGTAGATAATTTAGAAATGAACTATAAATCAGAATTTTGAAATGATAACATTAAAGTCATTATCTTTTTAAAATGTTTATCATCAAATAATTTTCATTTTTTTTAATCAAATGACATCCATCCATAACTGATCCCAAGATCTCATAATGAATCCAATTTTACATTTCTCCCAAGAGCTCATATGCATCAAAGTGCTTATTCATTGCCCGAATGTGATCATAAGTAGTATCATTTCCTTGATCAAACCCTACAATTCTTAGTTAAGTATATAGCATGCTTTCATCCTTGGCGTGCCTTCTCTCCTTTAGTTTGGATTTTTAATGTAAGTGTATAGGGTTTGTAGGATTCATTCAATCATACCATAAATACATATCATACTGAAGTCATCTATCCTCACCGCTTTTCATGTTAGCATGTAGAAAAGATATATTTTAATTAGTAGAATTCATAACATATGAATCCTATATTATTATTCATGATATTACATATGCATCATCGTCACTCTTTAAAATATGTTCATAATATGTCTTATATATTCATAGTGCACATGTTTTATATATAATATTATTACAAGAAACATATTGACATATTACTTTTCTTAGGAAAGCCAAGGAGACTATCTATTCATCCCATTCTTCTAATGTAGGAATATCAAATAAGTTGTTGTTATAATTGGTCTGGACTAATGAGGATTCTGCTCATACAGTGCCAAAAATGAAATCCAGGTGTTGAGTCCATTTCTTCTGAAAGGAAACAATGTCTACCAACCACTTAGCTAAGCAATCAACAACTTTGTTACACTTCCCATTGTATAAGGAAAATCTCACATGTGGCAGATGGGAATTAAGGTTCTTAATCATGTTTAATAAAGGCTTGTATTTAATAGGGACTTAAATTAATCCCCTGATCATGCAGATAGCAATCTGACAATTAAAACTAGAAGAATATCCTCTTTCACATCCTGACACTCTCTGATGCCATCCACGATAGCCTAAAACTTCATGGCAAGAATATAAAGATTAACATTCTTTTCAAAACCCCAAAGATCTAGCTTCCATTAGCAGAATGAAGAATGCAACCTAGACCTGTGTGGGTTTTCTTGTTCGACACAAAGGCTTCAATTTTTAGAAGAACCTTCCCAGTAGGATGAGGGATTCACTTTTCCCCACCCCTAGTACTATGAGGTCAAAAGTATCTCTTTGTCCCAAAGGCCTACTAACAAAGAGCAACATTTGATCTAATAGTTTGAAAGATATTAGTAATATTAAAGTTCTTGTTTTGGAGCACAAACTCCCGCAATCAATCCACAAACTCCTAGAAGAAAATCACATCTTCCAGTGTTCACGCAGTCTCCACTTTTAAATGTTCATGGAGATTCATTACAAAGGAGAAGGCACATTAAGGGTTGCTTTCCCCTTTTCCTTCTTAAGCATGTTCTACACACTCATTATGTTCTTGCAGTCACAGACTACATGTAAATTAGTTTCAACTAAATTCCATTCTATGTCAATGCTAGAACAAGGTCAAAGGGAATTAATAGTAAATCTTTGGTGTTATCTATTGGTATTAGTCATGAGGCCATTATGCATGGTAGTTCAAAGAAAGGTTTAGTCTTTGTGCATGATATGTAACTTGACGATCCCCAACCGATAAGATATGTTTTCAAATCCTTCTTAAGAAGCTTAGAGTATGTTCAGATATTACTTAACATCATATTACAACAAAAACAACATAAGAAACTTACAAATTTTTACATTTTATATTTATTTCATTTGAAATGCCAATCCATGTATCTATGCATGCATCTTGATCATGTCAATAAATTGTATTTTATGTAATCAAGATAAATAACACCATTACAAAACTATAGTTCTATAATGTATGTGATTGAAAATAAACAATAAGAAATATTAACTCTGAGTAGTGAATGCCCAAAATCATTGCTAGTTCTTTTAAACAATAACATAACTTTTAGGTTAAATAGAAAGAAATGCCCTAGATCTAGTTTGGTAACAGAATCATACGTCTGCAAACCACACATAATGATTCTAATTTATTGAATAAAATTAATTGAAATATTCCTACAAAGTAATATTAAGAATATTTTAGCATCGATTGGAAACACTTCTAAAAGAAAGGTGTAACACCTGATCCAACTACCCAAGGCTCTAGTAGAGTTTCTAGAATGATGACTAGCCCCATAGACCACCACAAGCCTTAATTGCACACTTTCTCCTCACTCACGCACAAGAGCGGATAAACTTCCCAACTGGTCACCTATCCTAGTACTACTCTAGGCCAAACACGTTTAACCATATAGTTCTCTATTAATGGGATCCCTGATAAGGCAGTGTACCTTGGTGATATGGGTAGTCCAATCATTCCTTTTAAGATCATTTTATTCGAGGCCTCAAATCCTGGGATGTTACAATTTCTCCTACTTAGACTCTTGACGTACTCATCAAGGCTCAACAATATGACCTCATAATATTCCCCCATTCTAGTACATACCCATAATGGCCCATGGACGCCCAACTCCTAAACATGAAATACCATCAGAAGGGTGGCTACATCACCATGGACAACCCTCTACAACATGCCTTGACCGCACGAATCAAGACTGACATGTAACATGCCCATGTGTGCCCCACCTACTGGAGGGGTATGACTCTGATATCATTTTTATTTATCAAAATATTATATCTTTATCATCAACATTCACTTAATTAAGTCATATTATCTTCAATATGTTTCTAAAAGGGTCTGCATATCATTATGCATGGAATTCCAAATTTTATTTATTTAACCTATTTAGTCCATTAATTCAATATTTATTTAAGTAATGAAATATCGTTCATGTTTATGGTCATGAAAATTGACATTGTTGTTCCTATATATGTGATAAGCACAACATGGAACTTATTAAATACATTTGATCTATTATTTGTATATTAGTTAGCAAAGAAGACATATGTGACGTATTTAATCAATTTCCTTACAGGTTTGCACATGATTAAGTTATTATGTTAATACGAGTGATACATAATGTTGATTATACAACTTATTGTCACATAATATTTTATATCCATTAACAACTTTCGTTAAGATAAAAATTTATCCTTGTTTGGTCAAATTTATGGAACCAAGCATATCAATCTTTTACCCATGGGATTGAGGTTTTTAGAATCAAAGGTCTAGGTTTCAATTTGTTACAACACTCCACCCCTTAAAGATGATTTTGTCCCCAAAATCCAAGCATTCAAAACCTAGAGTAAAGAGTCACCACTGACCAAAAATGTAACTATGTTAGTGGAAGGATATTATTTCCACTATCTTCTCTCACTAGAAGAAAAAGTTAAAGAGTTAATCCAAACCTAGGGTTTTCTCAAAATTATCACACTTACTAGAGTTACACACTGTGATGGTAGTTTCATCATCATTGTCTTCAGATACATCTTCTTTTATGGACTAAGAATTTAGGTACTTCAAGAGTATATTATGAATATATATCCTTCTCTCTAATTTTTTAGGTTATCAATTAATATGAGTAAATTTACAAATCATCAAAGTGAATCAATTATAGCGTATCTCTTGACCAATCCATTACTTATAGTGATTCTTTTTTCATATCGAAGTTAAGGTGTAAATTTTAGGGTTCTATCATATATTTGAGCACCATGTTATATGCAACTAGTTGAATATATTATTCAAAATTTTGATGCACACATTAATCATACATATTAGGATTATTTTATACCTTTTTTCTTTTCATTTTATTTTGACCAAATGGGTCAAGATTACACCTACATCAATTTTTAAAGTGTTTAACCAGGATTTATCAGTATATTAGCAAGTTAGTGAAAAGGGGCAACCAAACCGATCCTTTAATACTTTTTAAACCTAATTACTACCTTGCATTGTTTATAGTCACCACTAAGTAAGTTAAATTCCACATGCAATTATTTTAATTAGACTTCACATCATCAAATTAGATGAGTTCAATCATTGTCTTAGTTAGGTGATCATTATATCCATCCAACATTATTGGTAAAGATACTAAGGGTTAGTTAATGCATCATTATGCTAAAAAAACCATATAGTTGAATTACAACCTCGAATCTATAGGTCACATGAATCCACCCCGTAAAAGGTTTAACCTAGTAAGCCATACTAAACAAAACTAAAGGATATTAGGATTTTAGGTCAAACACATGGGTATGTTTATAATATACATAGTTCATGCTTCCAACTAGATGTTCTAATCCACTTAGATTTGAGTTTTAGGTCCTTATGTTTCTAACATAACAACCCTAAGATTCACATCTAAAAACTAGAGATCACACTGTACAAAAGGGGTAGGTCATATAAACCTTCAAATAATGCCACATATTCCTAGTTATTACTTCATAGTAAAACCTAGGTTGATATTTCTACTCTAGCTAATTCTAGGTTTTTTTCTATGAAGGCTTAACACATCTCTTTATTGTGACTTAATTCAAGAAACATTGATAAGATCCAGACAAAATTTTCTTTTATACACATAGTATCATAACGAATATATTTTGAAGGTAAAACTTATCTATATAAAACTCAAGATAGGATCCAAAATCAAAGAGATAACCATGTCACAATTTTCCATTTAAGATTTCCTTATCCTACTACTTTAACATCCTCACAATTTCATCCTCATGTCAATCCTTAAAACATCTAAAGATACATGCCATAACTAACCTACTTTATAGGTATGAGCCATTAAAGTCTCATCAGATAAGGGTTAACAACTTAATATCCTCATATGTACTTCATCCCTTTAAATATCCTTCATTTATCAACTCTTCTTGAGTAAAGATATCATATAGGATTTTCACATAAGGTAAGGGCTCTATAGGAATCTTATGGGATAAGAAAGGAGATCTAAGGGAGAAAAAATTGTAATAGTCAAAATCTGATTACCATGGCTCTGATACCATCTATAATAGCCAGGCCTACTACCCAAGGCTATAGTAGAGTTTCAGGAATGACGACTGGCCTGAAAAACCACCTCTAGCCTTAACTTCCCACCTTGTCCTCACTCACACGCAAGTCAGGATAAACTTCTCAACTAATCATTCATCCTACTACTACTTTGGGATGAGCACCCTAACCATAGAGTTCTTTAGTGATGGGCTCCCTGAAAATACTCAAATCATGGGATGTTACAATCTCCCCCACTTAGACTCTTGACGTTCTTGTCAATGCTACTCTATATGGCCTCATAATATTTCCCCATTTCAGTGCAGGCCTAGAATGACCCATAGACACCCAACTCCTGATCATAGAATACCAGCGGAAGGGTGGATATTTTTGCATGGATAACCTTTTCCAACATGCCTAGTGATAACCTCTCACTTTGTGATGCTATTTTATTAGTTTTCCCCTTGTTTTCCATACTCTTTCTTAAATAAATTAGAAAGGATCATTAAATCTTTACCTTATTGCTGACACATCAATAGATTAACTTTTCTCTTCTTTTTCCTTGCAGAAAAACACAAAAAAATTACAAAAACCCCAAACAGTCCCAAGACCGTTTAAGGCCAAACGGTCCCAAGACCGTTTAAGGCTAAACGGTCTCAAGACCGCATGAACTCTAAACGGTCCCGAGACCACATAAGCCCAAACGAGTTCGGCGCCCAAACGGGTCCAGTGCCCAAACGAGTTCAGCGCCCAAACGGGTCCAGCGCCCAAACAAGTCCAGTGCTCAAACGGGTCCAGCGCTCAAACGAGTTCGGTGCCCAAACGAGTCCAGTGCTCAAACGGGTCCAGCGCTCAAACGAGTCCAGCGCTCAAACGAGTTCAGCGCCCAAACGAGTTCGGCGCCCAAACGAGTCCAGTGCTCAAACGGGTCCAGCGCTCAAACGAGTTCAGCGCCCAAACGGGTTCAAGGACCAAACGGGTTCAGCGACCAAATGTGTTCAGCACCCAAATGGGTTCAAGACCGTTTCGGCTCCACTTAAGCCTATAAATAAGATCCAAAGGGGTCCTCAAAGAAAAAAAACTGTCAGACGCCCAAAGGCTGCCTCTCCAGTTCTAGAGCACTCCCATCTTTCATCCATCGCCCCAAGGCTGCCAGTTTGAGATCCACGTTCCATCTTCAAGCTACCTTCTCTCTCAACAACAAAGAAGGTGGGAAGAGAAGATCCATCATCAAAGCATCCACGAAGTGCGAAGATCGTTGCTCTCTTCACCAAGGGTTCATCCTTCCCTCCTCCGTGGAGATGACGTTCTTTCTCTCTCTTCTCGCCTCCTTCTTTGTCCTTGATATGAGCGAGTAGTCTCATTCACTAGGGTGCGGGGAGTAGCCCCGCTACCCATGTTTTCATTTCATGCAATGTAATTCAACTATTTGCAATAGAGTTACTCTCCTTTTCAGTTCAACATCAATCGTTAAATGAATGCTTGTTGCTTGATCATCAACTTGTATTACCTATTGTCTTTAGGTATGAATTCTCTACGTTTGTACCCTTAGATCTGAATATCGATTGAAAGTTGGTTCTGGATGTATGTAGTCACCATACGTCTGTTTCGGTATCTAGGAGTGCTTTCATGAGTGGAGTAAACTCACTCCCATCGTTGTACTTTCATACTATGAAATGGAATCAGTTGACGTATGAAAGTGCAACCTTGGCAAGGTCGAGGAACACACTTCATGAAGAAGTAATGCAAAGCAAGTGACCATTCATTATGGGATGGCTGGCGTTGCAATACTCCACACTTCTCGTAGTTAGTTATCTGAAAAGAAACTAAGTCTACAAGATACTAGCTGATTAGAATCTCTTTGCAGGTTGTTTTATTATGTTGCATGTTTTGATCCATGTGTAGTGGCGTGAAACCCGATAACATCCTAGTGGTTTTTAATCATTGTTTGCAACCCTAATTTCTACTTTCTTGCTTTTACTTTCCTCGCATTTAGTTTAAACAACCAAATCAAACTTTCGATCTAAATATCAACCGTTAAGTAATTAGGTACGACTAAAATGTTTTCCATCTTGATTAATTCTAATCAAGACCGTTGTCCCGAGGATTCGACCCTTAACTATACTACGATAAGACTTCCGTGTGTCCTAGCACACGTGGGTGGAGATCTTACCATAGTACAAGCAAGGCTAAACCTAGAGATTCATCATCTCTAGGATTTTTAGTGGTGTTGCAAAACTCCATCAAAAATTGGCGTCGTTGTCGGGGACAACGGAACGTTTTAGTTTTTACTTAACAACTTCTTGGTTGATTAGGATTTTACACTTTTCCTTGATAACTACTCCAAATTTTCTTGACCTCTTTGCTTCCTTTCATCATCTAACTGAGTGAATTTCTTCCTACTCAGGTAGAAAATGTGTATGCTAACCCCGCATCACATCGGATTCTCCCCTGAACCAGAGTATGACTCTGAGGTAGAAAGAAGTTTCCACCGAAGGATTAGACTTAACCGCCAAAGAGCCAGACAGATGGCTAAAGAGCAACGCCTCGTTGCAGAAAGAGTTAATGCCGCCATAGCTGCACAACGAGCACAACTTATCGCTGACACTCATGCTCAAGTGCAAGCCGAGATTCGAGCTGAGGAACAAGCCTGCATCCAAGCCGAGAATGTCGCTGCTCAATTAGCATTAAGAAACAAGCAACTTCGGGACTACGCAGTCCCAAAGAATTATGAAGATGATCACCATGTCCGACCACCGATTATTAACATACCAAACTTTGAAATCCGGACGCAATGGATCCAGATCATGCAAGGCATCTCTTTCTCTGGAGGATCTGGAGATGATTGCATGGATCATCTTAAGAGATTCAAGTCACTCTGCCGACTTGTACCTCAAGCAGGAGTTGCCTTGGAAGCAATAATGTTACACCTCTTCCACTTCACCTTATCTGGAAGAGCGCTAAGTTGGTACAATGCTTTAGATAGGCACCCTATCATCACTACTTGGACTCCCTTAGAAGAAAAGTTTCTTGAGAAATTCTTTCCACCTTCACTAACCTATGAGATTAGGGGGCAGATCAACCATTTTGCCCAACTACCCGGAGAAACACTTGAAGAAGCTTGGGAAATATTCAAGGAACTCCTGAGAAAGTGCCCTCACCATGGCATATCCCAAAATCAACTGATTGAAACATTCTATAGAGGAGTAAGTGATGATATCAAGCAGTTTTTAGACTCCTCATCTGGAGGAAACTTCATGAGAAAGAACTATGAAGATGCTTGGAATATAGTTACGTTAGGGGCCGAGAACCAATCCAATTGGGGAAGGTCGTCTAACCAATCCAAGGGAGTTCTTAAAGTCTACAAGGCTGAAGAATCTATGGAACTCAAGGCCATTGCAGAGGCCTTGAAGACTATTGCTAGCAAGCAACAAGCTCTCGAAACTTCTTTTAGAGAATATGACAAGAAGAAAGGCTCCCAGGTTCAACAAGTAAAAGCAGCTACTGGAATTTGTGAAGCCTGTCATGCATCTGATCATCCCACACTATCATGTGGTCTGCTATACAATGTTATGATGGATCTACAACCACCAGTGCCGCAATATGAACCCATTATTGAACATCCCGAGGACCAAATGCCAGAGCAAGTCAACTCCATTCACTCAATACCTGGCCAGGTGTATTACAATCCAGATAAACCAAGAAACCACCCTGGTTTTCAATATGGGAATCCTGCAGGGACTGCCAATCCACAACAATAGACACAAGGTAGATCTTTCAATAGACAACCACTAGGATTTCAGAATAACTTCAACCAAAATCAAGGGAATTACAGAAATGGTTTCCAAAGATCCAATTATCCTAGGAATCCCTCTTACCAATATACCCATCCAGGACTGCACCCACAGCTGCAACAACCTCAGTTGCAGCAGCCACAACAACCGCAGTTAACCGCACCTCCACAGCAACCACAAGGGCAGCAAGTCACTCAATATCAACAAAGGAGTGCCCCTTCCCAACCATCTGATGAAATTTCTTTGATTAGACAGATGCTTCAATCTCAGCAAACTATGCTTGCAAACCAACAGGCTCAACAAAAGGTTGTAGAGGCCCAATTAGCACAGATTTCTGCTCAGTTGAAACCACCAACAGGTACCTTTGCTGGGCAACCAGAGGCAAACCCAAGGCATGACCAAAATAGACCTGAGCAACTAAATGCTGTCACCATAAGGTCTGGTCGTGTCCTTCCTGATACCACTAGAATCATCCATGATGATGATAACGATTTAGCTATTCTTTCCCCAACAGAAAGCTCAACCCAGGAAAAGGAAAAATCTACTAAAACCACTGAAAGAGAAAAAGAAAAGGAACCAATGCCAGAAGTTCCACCCAGAATCCCTTATCCGGACAGGCTGAAAGGAACCAAAATGGACACTAGGTTCCAGAAATTCAAAGAAGCTATGAAGAAACTATACATTGATATACCATTCCTCGATGCTCTTTCCGAAGTGCCCGCATGGGCCAAATACCTGAAAACCTTTCTGTGAAAAAAATATATGACAGAAGAGCACGAAACAGTGAAACTAGCTCAGACCACTTCAGACATTCTGCTTAACAAAATGCCAAAGAAAAAGAAGGACCCAGGTTCCTTAGGTATTCAGTGTTCAATTGGAAATGGCTCCAGCAAGAAGGTATTAGCAGATTTAGGAGCAAGTATATCCATTATGCCCTATTCTATGTGCAAAAGATTAGGCTTCACTGATTTGTTACCTACGACAATGACAATTCAGTTAGCCGACTCTACCATAAATGCTCCCCTTGGAATCATTGAAGATATATCTGTCAGGATAGGAACAAATTCTTATGTTCTGTGCGATTTCGTTATCATGGACATACAAGAAGACCTAAGATACCCGATAATCTTCGGCAGACCTTTCCTAGCTACTGCCCGAACGCTTATCGATGTAGAAGCAGGAACTATTATCTTGAGACTTGGGAAGGAAGCTTTCCAGTTCAGAGTCCTTAATAGCATGAAAGGTCCAAGCATTCAAGAGGAAGTCTTTCTCCTGGATGCTATATATCAAATGTCCCAATTAGAAATGTCTGAACCCTCCGATGATTTGGAAGATATCTTGATAAATCCGGAAGTAGAATTCTCGGCAAATGAACTTGTGCAAGAATGCCTTCAATACTTAGAAAAAGCTGAAGAAGCCCCAACGGCCACCTTTGAAGAACTCAAGGCCGTCACCATTATAGAAGCAACTGAGCCACCTAAGGCTCCTGAAATGAAAGCTCTACCTGAGGGACTCAAACATGCCTTTCTTGACATGAGAAACTTTGTCCAGTGATTATCAGCTCCACCCTAGAGGTGGACCAAGAAAATAGACTTCTTGATGAACTAAAGAGACACAAGAAAGCTATCGGATACAAGATGACTGACTTGACGGGTATAAATCCAGCTTTATGCATGCACAGATTGCCTATGATGGAAGAATTCAAACCATCAAGGGAACATCAAAGAAAGTTGAATACTAATCTCAAGGAGGTAGTTCGCCTCGAGGTTCTCAAACTTCTAAAAGCAGATATCATCTACCCAATCTCGGATTCTCAATGGGTAAGTCCCGTGCAGGTGGTCCCAAAAAAAGGGGGGACCACTGTTGTTCTTAATGATAAGAATGAACTAGTACCTACTAGAACAGTAACTGGGTGGAGAATGTGCATCGACTACCGAAAACTTAACAAAGCAACAAGGAAAGATCATTTCCCCTTGCCCTTTTTGGATGAGGTTCTCGAACGACTCGCTCATAAAAAAATTTTCTGTTACCTTGATGGATATTCAGGATTTTACCAAATCCCAATCCATCCTGAAGATCAAGAAAAAACTACCTTTACTTGTCCTTTTGGAACATATGCCTTTAGAAGGATGCCTTTCGGGTTATGCAATGCACCCGCAACCTTCCAAAGATGTATGACTGCTATCTTCGCCGGATTAACAGAATCTATCATGGAAGTCTTCATGGATGATTTTTCTATATACGGAAATTCTTTCGACGACTGTTTACTCAATCTAGGAAAAGTCCTACAAAGATGTGAAGACACCAACCTAATCTTGAATTGGGAAAAATGTCACTTTATGGTGACTGAAGGTGTGGTCCTAGGACATCGAGTAAGTGAAAAAGGGATTGAAGTGGATAAAGCAAAGGTCAATGTCATCTCAAATCTAACTCCACCTAAAGACATCAGAGGAGTCAGGGCATTCCTTGGTCATGCAGGATTCTACAGAAGATTTATAAAAGATTTTTCAAAGATAGCAAAGCCAATGACTCACCTACTGACCAAAGAAGCAGATTTTATATTTGACCAAGAATGCATTAATAGCTTCACAACTCTGAAGAATGCCCTTATCTCTGCCCCTATTTTAAGAGCTCCTGACTGGTCTCAACCGTTTGAAATTATGTGTGACGCTAGCGATTATGCTATAGGGACAATCCTTGGACAAAGGATTGACAAAAAGCCTTACGTCATATATTACGCCTCCAAGACGCTTGATGAGGCACAAAAGAACTATACTACCACCGAAAAAGAGTTCCTGGAAGTTATCTATGCTTTTGAAAAATTTCGGTCTTACCTAATCGGGTCAAAAGTCATAGTATATACTGACCATTCTGCAATACGATACTTGGTACAAAAACAAGATGCTAAACCCCGATTTATCATATGGGTATTAATGCTTCAGGAGTTTGATTTAGAGATTAAAGACAAAAGTGAGGTTGAAAATGTCGTCGTGGATCACCTCATTCGTATTGAAGCTAAAGACTCCGATAAAATACCCATTCGAGACTCTTTACCGGATGATCAACTAATGAAGATTACTACTGGATTTCCTTGGTATGCTGATATTGTTAATTATTTGGCAACAGGAATCATCCATCTGTCTGCATCATACCATGACAAAAAGAAATTCATTCATGACGCTAAGCATATTTCTGGGACGAGCCCTACCTATTCCGCTTATGTGCAGATGGACTTTTTCGTCGATGCATTCCAGAAACAGAAATCACCCCAGTTTTAGAACACTGTCACTCAGGCCCTACTGGGGGGCACATGAGCTCTAAGAAAACCGCTCTTAAAATTCTTCAATCTGGTTTCTACTGGCCAACCATCACAAAGGATGCACATGAATATGTGCGATCATGTGACAAATGCCAACTATCTGGAGGAATAACTAAACGAAATGAAATGTCTTTGAATATGTGGCAAGAAGTCGAACTCTTTGATGTTTGGGGAGTGGATTACATGGGTCCTTTCCCCCCATCTTACGGATTCACGTACATTCTAGTAGCTGTGGATTACGTTTCGAAATGGGTAGAAGCTCTACCGACCACTTCTTGTGATTCCAAACCAGTCATCAAAATGTTTAAAGAAATAATATTCCCCAGATTTGGCATTCCAAGAACAATAATATATGATGGCGGATCTCATTTTCTTGAGCGGAGTTTCGAAGCACTATTAAGAAAATATGGAGTCAAACATAAAGTTTCCACACCTTATCACCCACAGACTTGTGGACAGGTCGAAGTCTCCAACAGGCAACTCAAGGCCATTTTGGAAAAAACTATTAATAGGCACCGCACAGACTGGTCTACCAAACTTCCTGACGCTCTATGGGCCTATCGCACAGCTTTCAAAACACCAATTGGAACAACACCATTTCGATTGGTGTATGGGAAGTCGTGTTATCTACCAATCAAATTAGAGCATAAAGCTTGGTGGGCTATCAAGCAATTGAACTTTGATTTCAAGAGTGCCAGTGAATATTGACAACTTCAATTACAAGAATTGGAAGAGTTGCGAATGACAGCATACCAAAATGCCAGAATTTACAAAGAACAAACCAAGATGTGGCATGATGGCCACATAAAAAGAAAGGATATAATCATCAGAGATAAGGTTCTCTTATTCAATTCCAGACTAAAATTGTTTCCAGGAAAACTGCGCACAAAATGGTCGGGGCCTTTCACTATCAAACATATCTACCCGACAGGAGCGGTTATTATCCTTGATGATAACGGGGGAGAAAGAACCGTCAACGGTCATAGGTTAAAGAAATACTACATTCCAGCAAACAAATTTCCACGACAAACCATAGAGATCCAAGATCCTATAACATCAGCATAGCCAGATCAGCATTTCGTCGAGCCAGCGACATTAAACCTAGGCACTACTTGGGAGGCAACCCAAGATCTTAGTATCATCGTTTTTCGTCTTACCTCTTATTCTTTTTAGTTTAGTTTTCTTCTGAAATATATATACAAAAAAATTTCACATAAACAAAATAAACATAAAAATCAAAACCATCAAAAACCTAAACCTCCCCAAACGGTCTCACATCCGTTTGGAGTTCAAACGGTCTCGCACCCATTTGGAGTTCAAACGGTCTCACACCCGTTTAGAGTTCAAACGGTCTCACACCCGTTTGGAGTTCAAACGGTCTCGCACCCGTTTGGAGTTCAAACGGTCTCACACCCGTTTGGAGTTCAAACGGTCTCGCACCCGTTTGGAGTTCAAACGGTCTCACACCCGTTTGGAGTTCAAACGATCTCGCACCCGTTTGGAGTTCAAACGGTTTCGCACCCGTTTGAAGTTCAAACGGTCTCGCACCCGTTTGACTTTGGGAATTTGTAAGGACGCCCCCCCCCCAATCCTATAAATAACACCCCACACCCTTCTTTCTCTCTTCTAGAATCTCATCCTCTCGCTTTCACTGTTCCACTACCGTTTCACTCCAGTTTCCACGCGCACTTTTGCTTCTCCGAGCTTACCATTATCACCTCCGTCTTCCATCGCCGTTCTCGTCTCCGACTGACGCTTCGCCGTCGTCTGTACGAGGCTCCGTTCTTCTGCTCGCTCATCGTCGCTTCCTTCCGGCCCTTCTTCTTCCGCCGTCGTCGCCTAACAGGTAGAGTTTTCTCTCGTGGTTCTCGCTACCGCCGTCACCATCGCCACCGCCGACGAGCATTTTTTCGGCTTCCCTCCCGCCGTCCCTCACCGCCAAACGGCCTGGCTCTTCGTCTTCCCGACGGTCTGCTCCAAACGGTCTCCAAACCGTTTGGTGCCAAACGACCTTGCACCCGTTTGGACGAAGGACCGTTTGGCCCCAAATGGTCTCCAAACTGTTTGGTGCCAAACGACCTTGCACCCGTTTGGACGACGGACCGTTTGGCCCAAACGGTCTTCAACCCGTTTGGAACCAAAAGGTCTCGAACCCATTTGGAACCAAACGGTCTCAAACCCGTTTGGAACCAAACGGTCTCGAACCCGTTTGGATCCAACCAAACCTCAAAAATACTGTTCTATTCTAATAAACTTGTTTAAATTCAAATTTCAGATCTCTAACTTTTGTTTTCTTGACAAAAATTTTAGAATGGCCTCCCCTGCAAAACAACCAACAGGAACAACCGACAAACCTTTTTGGACAAAGGAGGAATTAATTACTGACCGGGCGAAGTTTCAGCAAATCATTGACCACTATGAACAAACCGGAACGGACCCAGCAAAGGTGGACCTGCTCAAAGTCATGCATGAGATAAAACACATCAACCACTGCTTAGCAGAAGAACCTTCTGAAGAGGAGGTCGAAGAAATCTCATCTGATGACCCCTCGGAATATGAGCCTTCATCGGAGGCAGAATCCCCTACCAAAAGGTCCTTGGGGAAGAGGAAGGCCCAAGCAACCACTTCAGCACCACAACCGAAGAAGAGGGCAAGGAAATAGGTTCACCCTATCACTGCAAGGGAACAAACCCTGGAAGGTTTCATTCCACCATCCTCCATTCAACCAACCACCACCATCACCGCCACCCCTGCCACCATTACCGTTCCTATTTCCCCCCCCCCATTACCACCACAGCACCACCACCAGAAAATATTCACATCCATACCCTCCCATCCATTAAACAAACTCTAAAACTGACAAAGTACGTTTGCCCAATCATACTTATGAAGATGGGGATCTACAATAGAATCCTCACCTTGCTAGACAATTCCAATCTTTCTCGACTTTGTTTCGTCACCGAATCCTCATACGTTGAGCCTACAATGGAATTCTTCACTTTTTTCACTAGAGAAGCAGTGGACACTTTCGATAAAGCACAGGACGGTGGTGATCGTAGAATATCCACCAGAATCTTCAACAACAAAGTAGTCATAACTGAAAATATGCTGAATGAAATCTTTATAGACAACCAAGAGCAGTTGAAGAAAGCCAAGGCTGTTGGCACAGACAACACCAAGTTCAACAAACACAACTTCTGGAAATCTTTAACGGGGCTACCAGTTTATGATGCAAAAATATATAAAGCATCAAACATTCAATCGGGTCTAGTGCGCACACTTCACAAAATCCTTGCTGGCGCACTCTTCCCCAGGTCAGAAGGAGGAAATGTAATCCTCTCAGACCTCTTTGTTATCTGGTCCATCCTAAATGGGTTGCCATTCAACATTGGGCGTCTTATCATCCAAAAACTATCAGCTTACGCCCTAGGAAAAGAAATATGTATGGGTGGTCTTATCACATCAATTATCAAATACCTTAAGATGGATAGACTTCTACCTAGATGCACAAAAATAAAAGGCAACATCCTTACAAATGAACAAACATTGAAGAACTCCTTCATCATAAAAGATAAGGATGGCAAGCTACACTACGTCTTTTGCCCTACAGAAAAATCCTTCAGAACGCTGCTCCCACTACCAGAACTTGCGGATTATGACAAAGACAAGCTCCTTTTCTCAGATGACGAAATCGCAACACTCATGTCTTCGGTCAAAATCACCGAAAAGAAAGCAACGATGGGACAGACAGACCTTAGCATAACCGCCCCGGAAGAAAAACCAACAAAAATTCCTGTAAAACGACCTTCCAGAAGGTCTTTGAAGGAACAAGAGCTGTTGGGAACACCAACTTCCAAATCCCAGCCATGGAACAGAACCCAAACAACAGATGGATCACCATGACGATGATAAAGATCCCAAATCCCCACGCAATGATAATGTTAACATGTCATATGGGGACCAATTTCTTGACTATTCCGCTATGGGATCCATCGGGGAGGCTGCTAAAGACGCGGCTTTTGTTGAGTTCCACCAATGTATAATAGGAACCAGCGCCAGCTCCCCCGCAATAGCTGTCCCACCCCCCTCAGCGCTCGACACGCCAGCAGCTTCACCACATGACGAGGACGAATCAGAACGAGTGTGTTTAGATACTGATGAAGAGCTCGATTCTGCCTCGGACTCAGACGACGACATACATGGCTATGAGGAAGCTCCAAAACTACCTCCCTCCCCCCTCCACGAGAGCTTCCCCCGCCACCACCCCTACCGCACAAAATGCATGACCTAGATATGGCGGCCATCTCCACATTAGATGCTCAGGATATTTTTATATTGAACACTATCGTGGACGATGCAAAAGCAGGGGACGATATCATCTACCACAATGCTAAAACAAAGCGCAAGATGACACGTGAAGCCTTCCGCAACATTCTGCGACCTCGGTCGATGATGCCAATGTCTATCTTCCGTGTCCTTCTCACCAACTGTATAGAAATGTACAGAAGTCATAAGCGGCAGCAACCTGTTTTTAATGCCTCGCCTGCCCTATCTTTGGGCCTGCTATACAAGGACATCAAAGAAAAATCAATCGAACGTCTGCGTACCGGTTTAGCATGACGAGCACGTTATCTTACCGTGCCCATCCAAGTTTCAAATCATTGGTTATTCATGGTTGTTGATACCGAGGCTCGGGACGCCACGGTTTATAACTTCTGCAGCGTTGAGCTACCCGCCGGTATAATAAACTTTATGGGTGAAGCAGCCAGTGAAGCAAGATGTATACCCTTTCGGCTGCTTAAGCTAATTTGGGTTGCACGTCCATCTCTCCGCCACAACTGGAGCCAGCCTTGGTTCAAAATAATAAACCCGCAAGTCCAAGCTGATGAGGAATCCGGGGATTGCGCTTTCTGCACCATACGTCACATCCAAGCGCTGAACCAAGAAATCTCATTCTCTGCTCTGGTTTTCGAAGATTTTCATTCTTTACGAGGACGTTATGCCATGGAGCTCATCTGTGATAGACGGTTTTTCAAGGACCCGACGATGGCACCAGATGATGTCCCTCGCTACCTCTTCTCCTCTATCCAGCGACCACAGCGGCGGCCCTTCCGACAAACTCTGAAGGAGTCAGAGAAATCAAAGGAACCGGCCTCGACAACCGAGCAAAGCAAAGATGACATTGATCCTTTGTCTGCCATCAAACCATCTTTCCCAGACTTTGATCTCAGTGCTTGCAAAGGCCTCTCCGACTACGAACTACGTCTCATCATGTCAAGGCTTTTTGCCGAGAAAGATGAACTCGTGTTCATGTCTGGTGACATTCTCATAATGGCAGACACTCTTCGAGAAACTTTACAATTTAAAGGATCACTCTCTGTAAGCCTAATGGCCGCCTACCAATTTCTCCTAGGCCAAGATAACCCCACAACATATATGGCATCTCCTTATTTGAAGGATGACCTTTTAAAGCTAAAGCACTTCGGCGCAGATGAAACACTAATCTCCTATCTACAACACACAATGCCGAAGTTCATCATGCTACCCTTCCTCTATCATGAACACTGGCTGCTCCTGGCAACGAACCTACCAGAAGGTACAATTACAATTTATAATAGTTCCGACAGCCAGTACAATCCAAAATAGAAGAATTATGTCATGACGCCAAAAACGCCCACGGAGGTAGTAGCGAAAGAATGTGCTGAAAAATTAATCGATTTCCTAAGTCAGCACACAAAAGCTTATGACAAAGAACATTTTCACCGCCCTTCCTTCTGCCACAAGTGTCCCCAACAAATTCGACAATCAAATGACTGTGGCTTCCATGTCCTTTATTGGATCTACACCATCATCGTTCTTCAGAAACCAGTAGAGGATATGATTGACGTAGACTATCACGCCCTGCGAGGACAATTTGCAGCTAAACTCCTTCAAGCACCAGGGGAAAGCACAGGATTCACTTAACCTGCAGCCCTTGTCCTCGTACTACTCCACCTACCACTTTGACACTCTGAGGACAGAGTGTGTGATAAGTTAGGGGGGGTACATTAAACAAGGGCAAGGTATCATCTCTATATCCTTCTTTCTCCATCTCCTATTTTTTCTTGTATAAATTTTCTCAGTTTCCGTTACACCTTTAGCTTCTTAAGAATGGTTCATCTTTAGAATAAAAGTCACCCTCAGCTAACTTTAGAATCAGGTTAGTCCTCAAAAGTAAAATAACACTTAGACATACAATGGCGACTTAATAATATCTCTCCACCTTGGGTTTTCATGCTTTTGTTTCACTTCTATATCTGACTCTCCACAAGGTCTATGTCAAGGCAGAAATAAGCCGAGCTTTCAAGGACGAGAGGGGTATCAGGCAACTTCCGAATTAAGAAGTCTTGCAAGCGGACCACACAATAAGTGCATGTTGAAAAACTCTAAGAACAACTTTTCTCTCTTCAAATAAAAGAGGCTTGGCCGCCCAAAATAAATTCCAAGAGCAATCCCCAAATCCCAAACCTGTGAGTTTTTCAAATAAAAGCCAGAGTGTTGAATAAAAACATGAGAGTTGTGCCATGCATAAGGACTTATAAGAAGAGCCAATAAAGGTTTCACCTGGCCGGTACATTCAGCTGCCCTCATAAAGGCAGATGTGTCGTGCCCGGTAGTGGGACCCTAAGGTTTCTAAATATAAGAGAAGGCTAATAAAGAGCTCACTCGGCCGGTACATTCAACTGCCCTCATGAAGGCAGATGTGTCGTGCCCGGTAGTGGGTCTCTAAAAAGCATAGACAAGCCCTCTCCCACAAAAAGGGAGAGTTACACTTTAAGCCTTTACCCAACCCTCATACCCACTCTAGTTACCGGTAGGTTCCTCAGAGAGATATAAAGCTGATTAGAGTCAACAACATGCACAGAATAAAAAGTGCTCCCAATGCAAGCTACGGGATACGGAAGGAACTTGAGACCCATGCATCTCTCAAAAACCTGAAAGAGTCAAGGCAAGCAATAAGATCTGATATGATTTGAGGAGAACTCAAGTTGAAAATTGAAACAAGAGTATGGAAACCCTAACTAAATAAAATCGCCTCGCCACTGCATGCCTTAGCTCTATCTAACTTGAGGACAAGCTAGACTCTAAGTTAGGGGGGTGATAACCTCTCACTTTGTGATGCTATTTTTATTAGTTTTCCCCTTGTTTTCCATACTCTTTCTTAAATAAATTAGAAAGGATCATTAAATCTTTACCTTATTGCTGACACATCAATATATTAACTTTTCTCTTCTTTTTCCTTGCAGAAAAACACAAAAAAATTACAAAAACCCCAAACGGTCCCAAGACCGTTTAAGGCCAAACGGTCCCAAGACCGTTTAAGGCTAAACGGTCTCAAGACCGCATGAACTCTAAACGAACCCGAGACCGCATAAGCCCAAACGAGTTCGGCGCCCAAACGGGTCCAGCGCCCAAACGAGTTCAGCGCCCAAACGGGTCCAGCGCCCAAACGAGTCCAGTGCTCAAACGGGTCCAGTGCTCAAACGAGTTCGGCGCCCAAACGAGTCCAGTGCTCAAACGGGTCCAGCGCTCAAACGGGTCCAGCGCTCAAATGAGTTCAGCGCCCAAACGAGTTCGGCGCCCAAACGAGTCCAGTGCTCAAACGGGTCCAGCGCTCAAACGAGTTCAGTGCCCAAACGGGTTCAAGGACCAAACGGGTTCAGCGGCCAAACGTGTTCAGCACCCAAACGGGTTCAAGACCGTTTGGGCTCCACTTAAGCCTATAAATAAGATCCAAAGGGGTCCTCAAAGAAAAAAAACTGTCAAACGCCCAAAGGCTGCCTCTCTAGTTCCAGAGCACTCCCATCTTTCATCCATCGTCCCAAGGCTGCCAGTTTGAGATCCACGTTCCATCTTCAAGCTACCTTCTCTCTCAACAACAAAGAAGGTGGGAAGAGAAGATCCATCATCGAAGCATCCACGAAGTGCGAAGATCTTTGCTCTCTTCACCAAGGGTTCATCCTTCCCTCCTCTGTGGAGATGACGTTCTTTCTCTCTCTTCTCGCCTCCTTCTTTGTCCTTGATATGAGCGAGTAGTCTCATTCACTAGGGTGCGGGGAGTAGCCCCTCTACCCATGTTTTCATTTCATGCAATGTAATTCAACTGTTTGCAATAGAGTTACTCTCCTTTTCAGTTCAACATCAATCGTTAAATGAATGCTTGTTGCTTGATCATCAACTTGTATTACCTATTGTCTTTCGGTATGAATTGTCTACGTTTGTACCCTTAGATCTGAATATCGATTGAAAGTTTGTTCTGGATGTATGTAGTCACCATACGTATATTTCGGTATCTAGGAGTGCTTTCATGAGTGGAGTAAACTCACTCCCATCGTTGCACTTTCATACTATGAAATGGAATTAGTTGACGTATGAAAGTGCAACCTTGGCAAGGTCGAGGAACACACTTCATGAAGAAGTAATGCAAAGCAAGTGACCATTCATTATGGGATGGCTGGCGTTGCAATACTCCACACTTCTCGTAGTTAGTTATCTGAAAAGAAACTAAGTCTACAAGATACTAGCTGATTAGAATCTCTTTGCAGGTTGTTTTATTATGTTGCATGTTTTGATCTATGTGTAGTGGCGTGAAACCCGATAACATCCTAGTGGTTTTAATCATTGTTTGCAACCCTAATTTCTACTTTCTTGCTTTTACTTTCCTCGCACTTAGTTTAAACAACCAAATCAAACTTTCGATCTAAATATCAACTGTTAAGTAATTAGGTACGACTAAAACATTTTCCATCTTGATTAATTCTAATCAAGACCGTTGTCCCGAGGATTCGACCCTTAACTATACTAAGATAAGACTTCCGCGTGTCCTAGCACACGTGGGTGGAGATCTTACCATAGTACAAGCAAGGCTAAACCTAGAGATTCATCATCTCTAGGATTTTTAGTGGTGTTGCAAAACTCCATCACCTAGGTTGCACGTCTAAAGACTGACATATTACATGCCCATGTGGGCCCCACCTACTGGAGGGGTATGACTTTGATACCATTTGAATTTATCAAAATATTATAACTCTATTATCAATATTCACTTAATTGAGTCATATTATGTTCAATACATTTCTAAAAGAGTTCCCTTATATGATTATGCATGGAATTCCATATTTTACTAATTTAACCTATTTAGTCCATTAATTAAATATTTATTCAAGTAATGGAATGTTACCCATGTTTATGGATATGGAAATTTGTAATTTTGTTCCTATACGTGTGTTAAGCACATTGTGGCACTTATTAAACATATTTATCTATGATTTGCATATTAGTTAGAAAAGGAAACATATGTGACATATTTAATGAATTTCCTCACATGTTTGCACATGATTAAGTTATTATGTTAATATGAGTGATATGTGATGTTGATTATAGAACCTATTGCCGCACAATATGTTACATGCGTTAGCAATGTTCATTAAGATACAACTTTATCTTTGTTTGATCAAATGAAGAACAAGAAAACCAATCTCTTACCCATGGGATTGGGGTTTCTAGAATCAAAAGGCTAGGTTTCAGTTCATTATAGAAGTAAATATAAATTTATTCAATTTGGTATATAATGTGTCAAAATTGGATGTATGGATATAACTTTATGAACACTTAAAGATCAATGTTTTTAGAGGTTTTAAATTATTGAGTCTATGCTAGACGATCGTAGTGCATCATCTACCCTCAACTAGGAAAAAATGTGTCTAGTTGGGAGAAACTTTTGCTCTAGATATGATGAGTTGGACAACATATAGTGTTGGTTGAATTACACCAAATGGGACAATATGTGTTGGCTTTATGGTCATGTCCCCTGACATTTGTGTTTTGACCCTCCTTGTGACATTGATTGTTTTTGCTAAAGAACATCATCACTATGCTACTCCTTCTCTTCCTCCTCTCTTCCATCACTTACTTTCTCCATGAATAGGTACACCTGGGGGTCGGGGAACCTGATCGGATCTGCAACAACCACTAGTTATAAGGATTAACCCAAGCTCAGTCACTCTCTCCTACTTCATCATGGTGGCTATGATAATATTTCCTGGTGCAACTCCATCTCATGATCGTTGGATCAAAGATCCACGGTCCACAAAAAATAGGAAGTCCTACACTAATTAGGATTCCAAAACATATCTTCTTTATCCCTAATTTATTATAAAAACTTGACATTATCCAACCATACCAAAAAAATCATGAACGCCTTTGTAGTTCTCATGTGCAAAATAAATCACATTAATTCTTATAGCAATTAAACAATACAATTCCTAGAAGTTTTGCAAAGTAGTAACTATATTTTGCTCAAAACCATAATTTACTATTTCTTTTGAAGTTGAAACATTATGAAAAATAGAACCATATGCTTTTCTATGAATCTCAAGATATAACTAAAGCAACCCTCTTAGTAAAATCCTAAATTTTGAAAAAGATTCTTGTCATTCAACTAAACCATTTTTGTCATCTTAACAA